>JAKUCM010005874.1:0-15000 GCA_023374145.1 Lepidium sativum
CCCTACAAGCAAGCTAACTCTACCACACTACAAGCCAACTCTACCACATTACAATCTAACTCTACCAAATGTCAGACAAACTCTACCAAACGTCAGCCTAACTCTAATCCAACTATACCACACAAAAAGCCAACTCTACCACACAACAATCTAACTCTACCAAACGTCAGACTAACTCTACTACACGAAATCCAACTCTACCACAATACAACATAACTCTACCACACTACAAGCCAACTCTACCACACTACAATCTAACTCTACCACACTACAATGTAACTCTACCAAACGTTAGACTAACTCTACTACACGGAATCCAACTCTACCACACTACAACCTAACTCTACCACACAACAAGCCAACTCTACCACATGACAATCTAACTCTACCAAACGTCAGACTAACTCTACTACACGGAATCGAACTATACCCCACTACGACCTAACTCTACCAAACGTCATACTACCTCTACTACACTAAGCATATATCTACTACACTAAGCGTATATCTACTTCACCCTCACCCTCACAACTAATTACGAACTATATCACATTGTCTCAGACCGGGGAAGAATTCTACTTGACAAACACCACAGAAGAAGATGAAGAACAAAAACCCAAATGTCGCGAAATCGAGAAACCCAAATGTCGCAAAATCGATAAACCAATGTCTACGTAAACCCAAAACCCAAATGCCCTCACAAAAAAGAAGAAAAAGAAGAAGAGGAGAAGAGGAAGAAAAAAAGAAGAAACTTACCTTTGATAAATAAACAACACGACAATGAAGACGACGAGTACGAAGAACAAGAAGAAGAAGAAGAAGACAACGAGTATGAAAAACAACGGAGAACACGTTGAGTTAGACGACGAAGAAAAGAAAGAGAAGTTAACGATGACGGTTTACAGTGTAGGTTTCTGTTTTTTTTTTTTTTGTGAAATTAACCGGAGAAGAAGAAGAAAATAGTTTTTGTTTCAAGGGTGTAATCGTAATTAAACCCTTGACGCTTTCTTTTTTTTGGTCAAAAACTGTTTTGATAATTACAGTATAATTTTACTCTATTTGAGCAATTTTTTCTTTTTATTATCTCTAATCTTTTTTACTTTTTTTTTCCTCATTTTTATTTTAATTTCACTTTCTCTCCTCATTTTTACACCTTCTCTCCTTTTTTACTTACTCCTCATTTTTATTTTTTCTCCTCCTTTTACTCTACCTTTTTACTCTATAACCTATTTTTTATTCTCTCCTCATTTTTATTATCTCTCATATTTTTCACTCTCTCCTCTTTTACTCTTTCTTATTTTCATTCGTTTTCCTCTTTTTACTTTTTGTCCTCATTTTTACTCTATCTCTCTTCTTTTAATCTCTCTCATTTTCTACTTTTTTTTTTTACTCTATCTCCTCTTTTTTACTTTCTCTCCTATTTTTTACAAACATCATGGTGATCAAGTACTAGATAATGATTGTCATATTCTATATATCCCGGCTGGTGATAGAACGATATAGATTTTATGTAATTTTGTCATTGAGGAGCTAGTAAGAGAACGTGGGTTTCTATCAATTGGTCTTTATATTATTATGTATTAAAACAAAATTTATTTTTTCTTTTATGTTTTAAAATATTTGTTAGTAAGGTGTTTCTAAATAATATTAGTTTTTAATTTGTTTTTTATAATTTTATGTTATTTATACTTTATGTATTGAATTTTAATACTTATATATTTGTAAATATAATTAGATCATAAAAAACAATTTAACACAAAATATGTTTTTTAGTTAATTGGTTATAAACTACATCCAACTATTTTATATAAATACAAAAAAAGAAAAATTCATCAAGGCACATCATTCAAATGCATTATCTAGATATAGTTTCTAGATGAAAAAAAACAAACACGTTACAAAATTAGACACTTAGACCACCTCCATCCTCATTAGAGGTTCTTAAATTATTTTTAATTTAAATAATAGATTAAGAACTCTTGAATGGTTTTTGAGTTTTGTGGGGTTCCAATGGCAGATACCCACATAGGGTTCTTAATTTTTTTTTTTAAATATAAAATGTTACAAGTAAATAAGGTTTTTTGCTGAAAACAGATTTTAATCCCTTTGATAGAGAGTATTAACACTTAAACAATGTGGATCAGACAATGAAGACTTCACGAGACTAGCCAGTACCAAGACAACAAAGGCTAACATGATAGGTGCTTACTTACTTTTGATTCTCTAGTTGTGACTGGAGAAGTTCATTGTACTCATTAATGTGTGGTTTGAAACAGAAAAGCAATGAGACACTAAGTTTACTTCAAAATACAAAAGTTGGATTGAATAAGCCGTTGAACATAGTTATCACTAGCATAATCCCAGACACGCTGTGTTTCAAGCTCAAGTGAATAACAATGCTCTGTTTCCTCCCAATGCCTTATGGAATGTCCTTCCTTGTACCTACAATAAGTATTTAACAAAGAAAAATGGTTTACCTTGGAAGAACGAGAGGGAAACAAGTCCACTTGCCAAGAAAATGCAATGTATACCTTCCAAAGCCAACAACCCCACAGATAACACACATCCAGAGATTTTATGTTGTGAGGCAAACACAACATATTGAATTTTCAGGTTGTTGTTGGCAAACCTGGAAACAACAAACAATACCCGATACATATACATGAAGAATATTGACATAAGATATAAAAAAGCATGACATTGACTAAGAATCTTACTAGGCAAGAAGAATCTGGCTAATTAAAAATACATGAACAATGGAAGGAATGATTCCACATGGTTGTAAGAATGTTACATGTGTTTTGGTTCAATCTCTCTGAAACATGAGCATATATCAAACAAGGTCTAGATTAGTAGCAACATCTAATTAATAGCAGGCGACAAACATCCTCCTGCATAGTAGTAGCAGCATCTAATTAGTAACAAAGATACTATTGATTTCGTATTCAAAGGCTTATGTTGTATCCAACAAACCATACTTAATGTGACATATGTTTAACTGATTCACCATACATGTACTCTAAAAGAACGAACTATATGTTTCCAAGCGGGCAAAGATCATAAAGACGATGACCATACATGTACTCTAACTTTATCAAACATGGATATTCCTCTGTTAGCATC
The DNA here is from genome assembly GCA_023374145.1 of Lepidium sativum. Taxonomy (NCBI): domain Eukaryota; kingdom Viridiplantae; phylum Streptophyta; class Magnoliopsida; order Brassicales; family Brassicaceae; genus Lepidium; species Lepidium sativum. The sequence continues at coordinate 3,124 of JAKUCM010005874.1, forward strand.
AACAAGCGCAACATCTTGTGGAGTTGATACAATTACAGCACCCGGTAACATAAGCACACTTCGATATTACATCCAACATTTAAATCTCAAGGCACGAGCTTTGAAGGTAAGTTGTCACTTGTCAGAACTTAACATCAAACCTAAACATTGTTCCAAATCTATCCAGCGATGAAACAGTAACAACTACATGTTCTTACATATGCAACCTTAACCATTTGTGTTCCAACAAGATGATTATCTATACTTTTGTTTCATTCTTTAAGTATTGACACTCCAAACTTCAGCAGGTTCAAGACTCCGCTCTACTTGCTACTTCTACTCCATTTTCTGAAAATTTGATAGCAGAATCTGTAAGTTGAAACATAAGCAGAAGACCGTATCGAGCCAAGTAGCCTTGAGAATGCACAATATACAAGAATTGTAATCCGAAACTTCTTGGGATGATTGTTCCAAATAACAACAGTGAATAATAAACTATCAAACTTATAATATTAGGCACCGGATTATGCGCAGAAAAGAGATTACTTACCATCTGGATCAAAGAAGAAAACTTGCTTGACTTTTCCATTAGGAAGAGAATTCTAAAAAGTTTATATTCCTTTCTCCTAGCAGCATTCAACCACGAGAGAAGTAGATCAATGAGATACTCAGGGAAATTGCTATAATCATTATTGAAGCAAATGTAGAGCAATAGATGGTCAATAACAGAGTAAGCAACTAAATATTGAGCTTGTGAGCAGTCAAGAATTCAATACCAACCATATACTCTTTTGATTCTGTATAAATCAAGGATCATAGACAAAGCATTGCAAAATAGCAAATACCTTGAGAGAACGAAGGAAAAAGTCGAAATTGGAGACATAGAAAGATATATGGTGACCCCTTGGGAGATGGTTAGGATCCATACCTTAAACGATTGGTGGTGATTGCTTTACTTCTTCCACCGCCTCCTTCTCTCCTACGAATGAGATGGTTGATACCGCACGCGACTCCATCTTTTTTCTTTACCACAAATCCAAGACCAAATCCAATGTCGACATGTCACAATTCTAAGGGTTTCTTAAAACTCTTATTTGAGAACTAGTTAAAATAAATTTTTGTTTAAATGAATTAAGATTAATTGCTAAGAACTCTTATATGAGACTCCTATGGAAACAAACCCCAACAAAAAAAGAGAAAGAGAGAGATACTTCACCTCTTATATCTCTTCTTTCTTCTTTCTTCGTCTTCTTCTTCCTCTCTTTCTCTCATTAATGGGTTCTACAAGAAACCCTAATCCATGGGATACATACAATTCCTACAGAGACTGTCCTCAAGGAATATGCAGTGTTTATTGTTCTCAATGGTGTTATGTCATCTTCCCTCCTCCTCTTCCTTCCTTCTACCTCGACGATGAAGATGACTCTTCTTCCTCTGATTTCTCTCCTCTTCTCATTGCTCTTATTAAAATCCTCGCTAGTGCCTTCATTCTCGTTATCTATTACACTTTCATCTCCAGATGTTGTCACTGCCGTTGTAACTGAGATATCACTCAAGATCGTGGAATCTCCTCTTCCGCCTTCCGATCACTGGCAAGGAAACAACAGAGCTACGAATCTGAATCCAATTACTGGAGAAGGACTTGATGAATCTAATTAAATCGATTCCAGTTCATAAATACAAAAAGGGAGATGAATTTGTTGATTCTTCAGATTGTTCTATTTGTTTAATAGCATCTCAAACCCTCCTCTATATTTGCCTCTAAATGCTATTTTTTCCTCTATTTTTAGGAGAGTGCTATTTTTTCCTCTATTGAAGAGATGAACTTTTTTATTTGCAAAACATTCCTTATAATTTTATAAATGACATAAATAACCACTAAAAATATTTAAATATTATAAATAATTACTAAATCTAAATATTAATTAATTTTCAATATTATAATAATAATTAAAATTCTAAACAGTAAATAAATTTAAATACTAATTAATATTTAATATTGTGAATGATAATTAAATTTCATGGATTAAACAACACAAATAGCAAACTAAACTACAAAATATGAATACTAGCTAGAAGTTTATTTTTCTTATTCATTTTCAAGCAATAAATATTAATGACTTAATGTTAGAGTAAATTGCTTCCGGATCCACCAAGATCGGTAAAATAGTGTCCAAACGAAGTAGATGGAGGAGGAGCTTATTGATCTTGTTGTTGTCCACCCCACTTTTGTAAACTTCGTGCTTGTTCACTCTGAATATATGCATGAATATTTGGGTCTTGTATGGAATTCAAGTCACAAAATAAAACTTTGTTTTCTTCCTTTAGCTCTTTCAAAGCATAATATTCTAAATATGTTGAAACTTCCAACCCGATTTGAACTTTGGATCTTCCCTTAGCATTAATATTGTTTGATTAAACTGCATAAAATTATAAATAAATATCATTATTTTTATATAAATGTGTGAGAGTTCAAATGTCACATTAAAAAAGAATTTTACTTGTTCAGTTTTATATAATATATATGAATGTTTTTATCAATCTAAAATCTACTTGTTTAATTTTATATATTTGATAAGTTAAGAAAATATAAACAAGTTTGCAAATTATTATTATACTCACAATATCATCATTTTTAGCACCACTTGGACGTCTTTTTTTACATTGTTTGATGCATGCATGCAACTGCTTTGCCGCTTTTAGGATAGTTTGAACTCGAGCTTGAATTGATTTTTTTTTAAAGCTCACTCCAAGTTGCGTTTTTTTTCATTTTCGTAAGATTCCACCACCCGAGTCCAGAAGTGATCTGATGTTTGGTAAACCCCTATGATAGGATTTTGAGAAATTTCAATATAAACTTCACATTAAAATCGATCTTCTTCATGAGAATATCCAGAAGAATGAGACATTTTTTACTAACCAAGTTTAAATTTGATATGAATGAAAATAATTATCCATGATAGTATTTATAGATACAACAATGACAAAGATCATTTATAATGTTTATTTTTTCAATAAAGACTCATGTATTACCAATGCATGCATGTATAAATTATGTGTTTACCAATATATTGACTATTTAAATTACCAAAAAAGACTCGTGTGAAATGGTGAGTCAATGTCATTTTTTGTTGTTTGGGCAAAATGTCAATGTGGATTATTAATGTTGTTATCTCAGCAAAGACTCATGTATTACTAATGCATGATCAAGTCAATGTCATTATTAATGTTATATATTATCTCAAAAATGATTATGTGTATTACTATGTCTAGATTATGATGCAACCATGACTAAATTTACCAATATTAATTTTACCAATGCATGTTAAAAATTCATTAATATATAATTACTTTATATAAAAATTAAAATTTGTAAACTATTTATTTTAATTAATTATATACAATAAAAAAATCTAAAAAAAGCAACCACCAAATGTCTATAAATACCACTATATCTTTTGTTGGTCATCACAATCCATTACATATTATTTTCTCATCTTCAATTTTTTTTGTATCAAAATGAATTTTAGTTTTATAAATTCATCAAATTTTTTTGTTTCATCATCCTCAATAATCTCGATCATGAAGAGGATGCATTACATCTTGCTATATTGCTAACTACAATTCAATCATCCAAAGTCTTCTGGGTCAACAAGAAAATCAAGTGATCAATGGTGGCTCAGTTCCCGAACGTTTTTTTATCTACCGCGATCGAGAAAGCGTGCATCATAGACTTTCATTATTACTTCTCAAAGACCCTTGTGTACAATGACGTTTTGTTTCGCAGAAGATATTGTATGTCACGCTGCTTATTCCTTCGTATTATTGATGCAGTTGAAGATCATGACAACTACTTCACACAACGGAGAGATACAATGGGTATACTTGGATTATCGTCTCTTCAAAAAGTAATTGTCCTGTTTCGAATGCTTGCATGGTCTTCCTGCAGATGCCACAGACGAGTACATAAAGATAGGCGAATCAACGGCAATTGAAAGCATGAAAAGATGTAAAACGTGCATTCAGAGTTCTCCAATCTCGTTTCGCTATTGTGAAAGGCCCAATACATTTTTGGGAAAAAAATGTTTTACATGACATAATGACTACATGCATAATTTTACATGTATGATAATCGAGGATGAACGGGATCTCGATGCACCAATTGAAGTTGAAACAGAAACTCCACCTCTAGATGTCCAAATAGGAGGAGATGATAATATTCGATTCCAAGAGTTTTTAGGTCGGTTTAAAAAAATCAAAGATAAAGAAGCTCATTTTTCACTTCAAAATGCGTTAATTGATCATTTGTGGGAAAATATAGAGTAGTGGTGATGTCTAAACCAAAATCTACTATGTTTTTGTTATTTTCTTAATAATAAAAGTTTTTTTAATCCAAATATAATAAATAGGTAATTTTGAAAGAATAAAATTTATTTATGAAAAATATTGAAAGAATAAAATAAATGGAGTAAATTTGTAGTTTTTCGAAGTAAAAACTGTTAATGATAAATTAAAAATAGAATATTTATTTTTAGATTAAAAAAATAGAAGAATATATTAGAGCAAAACAAATCTCCATTCTAGAGGATACATTAGAGAGGGTCTAAGTGAATTTCAGGAAAATGAGAGTTTGAGATTGTTACCTAAATGCAACCACGCGTTTCATGTTCCTTGTATAGATACTTGGTTGCAATCTCACTCTAATTGTCTTCTTTATCGTGTTCCCGAGTTAATGTCATTACCGCCATTGATATTGTTCTAGTATCCAATCAACTTATCTCCGTCCACCAAATTGATACCAAATATGGAGAAAACAACGCAAGCTCCACCAATTTTCATCACTAGAATGGAGATTCTGTCGTCCTTAGCTCAGATCTGGAATCCAGATTTTGGAATTAAACGGTTATTAACGTTAACACTGGATTGACTCTGAAACCACCGGAGCTACATGAATCAAGAGGAAGAGAAGAATAGGTAAATCGGAGATCGGCGTCAGTAAACTCAGCCACGGTGGTATCAGAAGCCGATATACTACGGGAGATGGAAGACGAAGAAGAATCAGCAGGTGTAGGAACTTCTCGGAGGCTAGAAGAAGGAGAAGGAGAGAAAACGCCTCCGCCTTCAGGAACGGTGGTGAATCAAACAAGCGGAATCTCGAGTTTTTTAATTCAGAGTGAAGTGGCGGCGATGAAAAAATCCGTTTCTACTAGGAAATTTGTTTTCTCGAGTTATGATAGAGCAAAAAATTACTGTTTTCCAAATTAATAATAGGAAATTTGAATTTATTCAACAAAAGTCAAAATGGTAATTTATTGGTTTTAAAATCTTTATTTGTTCGGTTAAGTAGATTATTTTACAGCTTTATACGATTGGTAAATCTTATAATTACCGATTATAATCATTGTAAAACCATTTGAAACAGAGAGAACCTTTTTGTCCCATTTACTCTGTAACAATAAATTGACTTCATATTTTTTTTAATTTTTTTCCCAATTAAAATCCGACCAATTACTAGAATTTTAAAATTTATTATATGAAAGTACATGTTAATTTAAAATCGGACTTTGATAGAAAAAGGTGCAAAGTAGATTTTAACCACTCAAACAGGCTTCTCTGATATTGTTAAGCTAATATACAATAAGGGTGTACCGTGTGATCAATCCGTTTGATTGGATGAAACTGATCTCTGCTAAAAAATTTATACTTCAATGAGTCATAATATTCATTTTTTATTAATAAACATATTTTTTTATAAAAATAATACAATGTGATGAGCAATTCAAAAAAAAAATTTAATTTTGGCAAATTGTTTTAGTTTGTTATAAGATGACAATCGATTTCAATATATTGTTATTTAAAAAAAAATATTAATAACATGTATTGATAAATGTAATAAAGCACATATTGTTTTTTTTTGTCAATGGCAATTTTATAAGGTGCTAACTGCATAAACCAAAGTTTAGTACAATCAATTATAGCATGTCTCTCTAACAAACCTAGCAAGAGAATCAGTTCTACAGTTAAGATCACGTGGTATAGTCGAGAGGAAGAAAAATGAAAAACGACAGCGTAACCGTGCAAATTCTTGCTGGTAAGGGAAAAAAGCTGGCCATTCCCCCCGAACAATTGAGAATCTGTACCGCCGCCTCACAATCCGTCGACATCTCGACCTCAATGGCCTGAATAGCAATCAGTGCCTCCATGGCCCAATGAATGGCTTCGACCTCTGCATGCAACGCTGATAAGCTGCGATGGACACAACGAGCACCCGAACAAGACCCCTCCACCAAATCTGGAAAGCTGAACCACCCTAACCATGTTAATTGGTCTGTCATCTTCCAAGAAGCGTCTAGCAACCATCTGAAGCCAGTGAACCCTGAATAGGTTGTAGAAGGAAAATCCATGGGGATTTATGTGTCCCTGTAATGCTCAAACGCCGAGTCCGTTGAACCAATGGTCGTGACTGAATCTCAGACCATTCTATAAACTCTGCCATCGACCTAGAAATAATGGTGCGAGGGTCAGTATCTATGTTTGAAAAACAAAATTCGTTTTTGGCCTTCCAAATATTCCAAATCATCCACGGAAAGTATAGGTAATGCCCCGTGTCAGGTAATCTCGAGAACAAATAATCCAAATTATACCAGACAAAATCCCCTGAAAAAATATGTATCCCTGAAGGGATATCTGATAGGGCCCATGTCTGGAGCGCCAAAGGACATTGGAAAAGAACATGAGAAATAGTCTCTGTTTCAGCTCCACATCTTAAGCATTCCATATTGCATCTAACCCCTCTTTGAATTAGATTCTGATTTACAGCAACACTACCGGACAAAATCTGCCACAAGAAATGTCGTATTTTATTTGGAGCTCTAATCTTCCACAACTTCTCATATAAGGCCTGAAAATTTGGGCCTCGACAGGCATCTGCGAAGGTTGATCAAATCATCTGAGCAAGGTACCCTGACTTAACGGTGTATCGTCTAGTCCTGGTATAATGCCATCCCCAATAATCTAGACGTGACCGCTTTCGGATATGGATACCTAGTATATATTGGACATCAATAGGATCAAAATATTGACGAACCAATACATCCTTCCAAGAACACGAACGGTGATCAATAAACTGATCCACTGTTAATTCAGGAAACAAGGATAGTGATGTCTGTTTTGCCGGTCGGGGTACTCTATCCGGATCCATGGGTCTAACCATACCCTTGTGTCCCTACCGTCCCCTAGTCGTCTAAGGGCCCCTTTTGTGACCAGGGGTCGTGCAGACAAAATACTTCGCCAACCATAAGACGAGTTATCCCTAGGTTTGACTGTTAATGGACAGTTATCCTTGAAATAACGACCTCTCCGAACCCTAGCCAACTGTGACTCTGGAGAATCCAAAAGACGCCAAAATTTTTTCGCTAATAAGGCTGAGTTAAAATGCTTTTAACACCCTAAAACCTAATCATCCTTCAGTTTAGGTTTATACACCGTTAACCATTTCTTCCAATGAATACCCTTCGTAATTTGGGAATTAGACCACCAAAAATCCGCAATAGCAGAGTTCAACTGACAAACTATCAACTTGTGGTAGTCTATAACAAGATATCACGTATGTAGGCAAAGCTGTCAAGACAGATTTAATTAAGACTTCCTTCCCTGCTTTCGATACAAACTTTGAGGACCAATTGTTTATCCTTGATGTTAGTCTTTCACGAACACAAGCAAAAACTTTCATCTTTTCCCTTCCAATATTTTCAGGTAACCCTAAGTAAGAACCCACACCTCCCGCATTGTGTATCCCAAGTGACTGGTGTAATTCTAATCTCGCAAGAGCAGAAACTCCCTCACTAAACTGAATAGACGACTTCTGAAAATTGATTTGCTGTCTAGAAATTCGCTCATAATATGTAAGGATATTCAGAATTTGTTGTGATTCTTCTTTTGAACCTTTAAAAAATAAAAGGCTATCATCATCAAATAATAGGTGTGTCATTGCCGGACTACTCCGCAATGGAGATCCCAGTCAATAATCCCCCTCTGTTCCGCATCTCGTAACCTAGAAATGAGCACTTCAGTACATAAAATAAAAAATATAAGGCAATATAGGATCACCCCTGCCGCAAGCCTCAACGGGGAATTATATGACCCCCCTGGGACTCCATTTAATAAAACCGAATATTCTACACCTTGTGATGCAAAAACATAATACACTTGATCCATGCTTCACAAAGACCAAATTTCCGTAACAAAATCGTTACAAAATTCCATTCAACTCGATCATAAGCCTTACTCATGTCCGTCTTAATTGTCATATATTTACCCATTATCGCTCTATTAGTTCGCAAGGCATGGAACATCTCTTGGGCTATCAAAATATTATCAGAGATGTTTCGCCCAGCTACAAAGGCTGATTGCGTCTCCGAAACTAATTTAAGTAGCACCCTTCGAAGGCGAAGACACATCACCTTAGATATGAGCTTATATACCACATTACATAAACTTATTGGTCGAAATTCTGACATCCTCGTTGGACGTGAAACTTTCAGAATAAGGCAAATATTAGTCTTGTTTAAACACCGCTCAAACGAGCCTGTCACTAAAAAATTATTAACCATGTCAACTAAGTCATCGTGTATGCCCTACGCCTCCTGAAAAAATAAAGTTGTCATCCCGTCTGGGCCCGTTGCTTTACTAGGATCCATCGAGAATAAAGCTTGACGAACCTCCTCATGAGTAGCTCGCCACATCAAAATATGATTATCCATGTCAATTATCTTAGACTCAAGATCATCCAAAACTACAGTGGAATCCCCATTACTGGAGAAAAGCGTCGAGAAGTAATATGTTGCCTCTCTTATAATAGCATCCTCCTTGGTTACCCAAACACCATCATTCGAATAAATTCCTATTATCCGATTACGAGCTCGTCGCTTTGGACATGGAAATATTTAATAAAGCACATATTTAATGTTTATAAACAATGTTATTAATTTTAGTTATAAAGTTTTTACGATATTTACTTTTTCGAAATATTAGATTGTTCAATAGTTGTACACATATTATTATATTTTGTAAAATATTACATTAACAATTTATTTGAGTGTTTAATTTAAATTACTTAATTACCTACAGTTAGATTTTTAATAATCCAATTGTAAATTAGTGATATATTATCAAAATCAAGGGCTTTTTATAACTCAAAATCTGCTATAATTAAATCCTTTTGAGATCATTATAAGCATAAGTTCACAAAGAAAATTCAATCATTCTAAACACCCAAGACTTGTTAATTCTCCACAATGGCTAGAACAAACTCAGTTCTTGTAGCTATTATCTTCTTTGGTACAATAATCATGTTTGCATCGGCTACTTAGATATATCATCACATTCAGACAACAAAGAAAACAACTGGTAATTAAAGAAGAAGGTCATCCCAAACAATGTATCAAGAGTGTTAAAGGTTCTTCAAAAGCAATCGGTGGTATATTAGAACGAAAATTTTGTAGCATTCGACATTCATGTTGCAAAACGCTTAATGGGCTTTCTGAGAATTGTTGGCCCACTTTATCTCCCAGAAACCTTTACTTGCATATTACGCTTAAACTAGTGTCTTTTTATCCCAAAATATGTACCAGCCCACTAGTAGTATTGCTAGTTTTTTGTTTGGAAAAATAAGAAAGTGGTCAAATAATCACGTTTTGAGTAAACGTATAGTAATTTTTCTTTTTGGTTCGACAAGACCGATCCTAACTCGGATATTACTCTCTATTAGGAAAAATATAATATCTATACAAGAATATTCTCTAAATATTCTTGTATTAGGGTTATGGGTTACATATGCATATTTTTTTATAAATATGAGTCTTATGACTAAAATCAATATAACGAAATATTTAGAAACATATTTTGTCATGGTATCAGAGTCTAAGATCTAACGGACTTAGGGTTTCTCTTTTTCTTCTTTTCTCAAATTATTTGGTCAGTATCTTGTTCTCAAAACAGAACCGATCCTCTTGATTAGTGAATAATCATGGCCGATAATGGAACAATCGATACCTATAGGAAGATTTCGCCTTTTGATTTGTCATCAAGTGACAATCCGGGTGCGGTGATTTCGCAGCCACTACTCAATGGCTTGAATTATGTTGAATGGGCTCTTAACTTTCAGATTGCTCTCATCTCACGGAAAAAAATTGGCTTTCTCGATGGAAGCATAACGAAACCAGCTCAGGGACACGTGACACTTGAAGATTGGACAGCCAACAATCATCTCATCGTTGGGTGGCTTAAGCTTATAATCGAACCGATCTAATATCACGACTCGATAAGTGGCAAAGGATCTGTGGGACGTCATTAAGAAAAGGTATTCTGTTAAAAGTGGGGGCTAGGTTTCAGCAACTTTGTAATTCTCTTGCAGCTTGTAGGCAATAAGGTTCTTCGGTGGATGATTATTTTGGCAGATTGACCAAAATATGGGATGCAATGGGATGAGTGTATGAACACCAAAAGATGTACATGTGGTAAGTAATTGCGATCTCCAAACGGCTCATGACAAAGAGAAGAGACCATTCATAGTCACAATTTTCTTGCAGGATTAGACGATGCGGTTCATGGTGTGGTTCATTCTCAACTCTGCGCTTTATCGTCTCTCCCTGATCTCGACAGTATATATCAAACAGTAGTGCAGAATTAAACAATCAATATTAGTGCAAAGAATGATGTGGTTGTAATGGGATTCACACCTTAGACTTCTTCTCGCTATCCTTCCAATGTCTCCACACGTCAGCTCAAGTGATCGACGTACCGGGAATAACAACCGAGATCCTTCACGAGTTGGTACGATATGTGGTAAACAAGGGCATGAGGCTTCATCGTGTTTCAAGTTTATTGGTTATCCGGAGTAGTGGCAAGATAAATCTCGGAGTGGAAATGGTCGTTCACAAAAAAATGGACGAGCTCAAAAGTCGGTCCTTGGCGCAAGAACGAAGTAACTAGAAAGATTGGTCGAGTTCTCCTGATCTATCTTCTAGAAGGATCATCTAGAAAGCAAAATTTTCTGTGAAAGCACCCAGACGGAAAAAAAAAGCTAACATAGATGTTATGGGTCGAATTTTGATTACGTTCCCGTCTTATTTTATTTGGGAATTTCTCCATCCATCATAAAGGAGCCGAATGAAATCAAAGTTTCATGTTCGGTTTTGAATTAGAGACGTTAAAAATATAAAAATGATCAATCGACGTCGACTAAAACCCTTAGCCTTCCAAGCTAACGATGCGGGTTCGATTCCCGCTACCCGCTCTAAATTCAAAATTGCCTCTTTTTAATAGAGACCATTTTCTCTATTAGAATTGTCTAATAGCAATTGTGTATTGAATTCACTTCAATACACAATTGCTAAAAAGGTTTCGCCCTTTCTTTTTTTTACAAAAGGAAAGTCAAAAAAAGCGAAAAGCGTCCATTGTCTAATGGATAGGACATAGGTCTTCTAAACCTTTGGTATAGGTTCAAATCCTATTGGACGCAATATCAATATAGATATCAATATATTGATATATATCTATTATTTCCATTTGTATTATATTATATATATATATTCTATTTCGAAAAAAAGATAAGAAAGAAATAGAATAAGAAAGAATTTCTGAATGCTTGAAGATTTAATATTAAACAGATATTAGTTATATACTTCTTTATATTATATATATACTTAACTTATAGACTTCTATTTATATTATAGAATTTCTGAAAAATTTAATTCAAATTTCAAATTAAAGAATAAAATTGACTAAAGAATCAAAAAAAAGAATGATCCGTTTCGTTTCTTTTTTTATACTTTCTCCTGAAGTAGAAAACGTTCCAGTTGCTCTTGAATACCTTCTTTCAACAAGCTTTCTGCTTCA
>JAKUCM010005875.1:0-10421 GCA_023374145.1 Lepidium sativum
ACATGTTCTCTTGGCTCCAGGATTGAGCAGTGTATCTCACCAGAAGGATTTTCCCAATCATCTGCAGCAACCAGTGACCTGTGGCAAATTGTCGACCGTCAGACCCAAGAGTTGGATCGGACTAACACAGAGCTTGCCAAAGCTAAGAAGAAAATCACGACCTATGACCGTTTGTGGTCTATACTCGCGAAGAAGGATCCAGAGCTAGCTGATGCATTTGCCGAGATCAATGCTGAAGACGAAGACACCGGATCCGTGTCGGGAAATTTAGATCGCTCAGACGATTTTTGATTTTTTTAAAACCTTTTGTAATCTTTTTTAATTAAAAATATTTTTATTTTAAAAAAAGTTTTTTAATTTTAATTTATAATTTAAAATATTTAAAATATTTTTTTATTTTAATAAATTATAAAAGGCGTCGCAAGGACGTAGCAGGAAATGCTCTCGCAAGGGAGTCGCAGTGTGCGCCCTTGCAAGGGAGTCGAAGTGTGCACCCTTGCAAGGGCGTCGCAGGGAGCGCTCCCGCAAGGGCGTCAGCATGGCTCTCCCTTGCAAGGGAGTCGCAGGGCGCGCTACCGCAAGGGTGTCGTAGGGAGTGCTAAGCCGTTGCGACACGGATTTATGCTAGGCCTTTCCGACATTTTCTTTCCCTCGCAAGCCTTGCGACTTCTATGCTACGAATCTATGTTTGCGACACGCAAATTGCGACATTTATGTTGCCATCGCAAGGGCGTTTCTTTTTGCCTATTGCGACAGCCTTGCAATGCCTTTTGCCATCGCAAAAGGCGTGTTTTTTTGTAGTGTAGGTAGCAACTTGTTTTGGACGCATTTAATGTCTGATTAATCTTTTGTGATCTGTTCATGAAGTTGTTTAATCAATCTTCAAAGATATGTTCCTCAACTTGTTTGATCAATCTTTAGATATATGTTCCTCAAGTTGTCTGATCAATCTTCAGCGATTTGTTCTTCAAATCATCTGATCACTTGTCTAATCGATTCAAACACTTTCAGACTCCTTGCGACATATTGTTTCAGACCAACATTGAGTTCATATGGAGGTATCTCATGTGCATAAGTAAAAATTTTAACAATGTCACCAGCAATGCTTGCAAACACAATTTTTGCCACTATGTTGATGTTGGTAAGTTAGACAACAAAACAATACTTAGGAGTGTTGAATTTGTTCTTGTCTTGATTGATAAGACGTATGCATAACTTAACTTGGTACCTCTTCATGTAAGCATTTGCTGGACTTCACAAACACCTAACAAAAGAAATCATCCTATTTATTAGTATTTCATACATAAATTATAATCCTAAGATCCAAAGAAGTACGAAATCCAGGTGCTACGTCGTATGCACTTCCAACGATATCATCAAACTTTTTTCCTACAAAATTGGTTATTATAATGGTTAGATCAAACAGTATCTTGAGTTTCAGTTTTTACCTAGGGAGAAACATTTTACCAACAACTAACCCAAAATTATACGAGCGATCAAACTCCAAAACCTTGACCCTGACTTAGTCACAAGCTTCATAAGCGCTGTTTCTTCCTCCGTAGACCATAGTGCTTTTAGTGCATAAAGCTTGTCAACTGTGATCAAATCCAAAATTCAACAAAAAAGGAAGGTAGATTCATATGATTTAATCAAATCTAGGAAATATTGGCTGCAAAAATTTTAGTAAACTCTTGTGTAGTTTTGCGTCTTCCGTTCTTCTCACTGGGCCAACATGTTGATGGGACAAATAATTTGAGCCCATTGGTCATCAGAGCTAAGCTTGATTGTTTGTAGAAAGATTACTATTGGGTCAAAGAGGTTTAGAAGAGGAATATTAGCACTGGAAGGAATGGAAGCAGAGGTGTGATAGAGAGAGAGAGAAAGCAAGGAAGGCGTGATGCTGGATATAAGAGTGAGAGAAAACTTACAGAGGGTAGTGAGACTGCCGTGAGAGTTGAGGAAAAAACGAGATTGAGATTCCGGTGAGTGATTCTCTGCTTTTCTCATACACATTCTTCCTCTGTTCTTGTAAGCGAAGTCGAGTGTGGCTTGATCCATAGTCTTGTAATTGGTGACACCCTTGATATAGTGGATTTCACTCTTGTGAGGTTAGCTCACCGAGACGTACGTTGGGTGGTTTAACCCTTGGGAACACGTAAATCTCTCTGTACTCATTTCTCCATTATTTTGTCATCTGCAAATTAGACAGAACGAAAGGCTGAAGAAGTAACTAAAGAAATATAGAGTTCCAATAAGTGGTATCAGAGCTACAGGTTCTGCTTGGGTTCGATATTTTCTAAGTTTCTGGTTATGTTTTTTTTTGTCGGATATGTAGCTATATCTACAGGGGAGAAAGGCGTAAAAAATGAGAAGACTGAGTACATAGAACCAACACAAGGTCGTTTTGATGTTGAGAAGTTTGACGGCGATGGTGATTTCTCAATGTGAAAGTTTAAGATTTTGGCACAACTGGAGATTCTAGGACTTGATGATCCACTTAGCCAGTGTATCTTGAAGAAGAAGCGAGTCTAGATCTGAAAGGTGAAGAGTATGATAAGCAAGCTGCAGAAAAAAACTGGAAAAGGTTAAAGCATATCCAAAATGGAAAGCCAAAGACAAGCGAGCTAAGAATCTTATCTTCTCAAGCCTAGTTGATGTAGTACTCATATCACTACAAGAGAACATTAGTTTAGGAACAAAATTTTACAACGTTTTTGGGAAGTTGTAAAATTGGGAGGTATTTGCAACTCCTTTACGACGTTTTGAGATTTTGTCGTAAAAGAGTTGTAAATAGACCACGAAAATTTTTGTTGTAAACAAGTTGGTATTTTATGACTCATTCACAACGCTTTCCCATTTCTTAAACAAATCGTTGTTAATTAGTCCCTAAGTTGCAACTCTTTTACGACCTCCATATTTTACATCGAATCAAAATCGAATGTCAAAGTAGGTAAACACGTTTTTCTTGTTACGTAAAAGGTTTAAATAAAATTTTAATTTATGTTGTAAAGGCGTTGTTAAATTTAAAGTTTCGTTGTTAAAATGTCTCTACTTTACAACTCTTTTACGACTAAGTAGTTTACAACTATTTAAGGACGTAATTTGAAATTAGATATTTATGGTTAGGTACATGTGTTGTAATTTAATCGTAATTTGCGAGAAGTTAACTTCATTCCATATCTAAGGATCAAAGAGTCAGACATCAATTGGTTAGCTACAGTGAAGATCACACCCCGTGGGCAAATTATTGGATGTGGAGATTTACCATTGCAGGAAGAATCATGTTCATCTATACAAGTGCCAGAGCACGCTACAGAGCTAGTGGTTCTTATCGATCCGAAACACGGAGAGTACGAGGATCTCCCTTTAGAAGATGTTGACGATGAGGAACGTGACGAGTTTGCAGAAAGTGATAATCCAAGTAATGAAAATGGTAGTAACGGTGAACAATCTGATTGATACTACGGTTTATAATGTAAGAACAATCTATGATACTATTTTAATATAATTTACGTTATGTCAATCTAAGTTTTATAAATCATTTGAATTTAGTAGTGTTATAAATCAATCTAATTTTTATTAATATAAGTTTTATAAATCAAATTTTAACAAATCATCATGAAACACTTAGCAAAAAAAATATTAGCACAAAACGTCGTAAATAAGTTGGGGAAAAAACATCGTAAAGACGTTGTTAAATGCCAACATCTTTACGACGTTTTTTCCCCAACGTCTTTACGACGTTTTTTTCCCAACTTATTTACGACGTTTTGTGCAATTATTTTTTTTGCTAAGTGTTTCACGTTACAATTATATGATTCTTAGCTTTAAATCCGGGGATGATCCTAATCATTTATACTAATGTATTGATCAAATAGAATAATGGCGTCTAGTTCTGTCTATCACCCCTTTCTTGGAAAAACCAAGGCGATTGAATTAGATTTATGAATCATAAATCAAAACTATATGTTTAGAACAAAACGTTGTAAATAAGTTGGAACAACAAAAACGTCGTAAAGACGTTGTTAAGTGCTAACGTCTTTACGACGTTTTCTTTGCCCAACGACGTTACGACGTTTTGTGAAGAAATTTTCGTAAAGACGTTGGCACTTAACAACGTCTTTACGAGTTTTTTTCCCAACTTATTTACGACGTTTTGTGCAATTATTTTTTTGCTAAGTGTTTCACGGTACAATTATATGATTCTTAGCTTTAAATCCGGGATATGATCCTAATCATTTATAGTATTGTATTGATCAAATAGAATAATTCAAACACTTAATAGATTTATGAATCATAAATCAAAACTATATGTTTAGAACAAAATGTTGTAAATAAGTTGGAACAACAAAAACGTCGTAAAGAGGTTGTTAACTGCCAACGTCTTTACGACGTTTTTTTCCCCAACTTATTTATGATGTTTTGTGCAATTATTTTTTTGCTAAGTGTTTCACGTTATAATTATATGATTCTTAGCTTTAAATCCGGGATATGATCCTAATCATTTATACTATTGTATTGCTCAAATAGAATAATTCAAACACTTAATAGATTTATGAATAATAAATCAAAACTATATGTTTAGAACAAAACGTTGTAAATAAGTTGGAACAACAAAAACGTCGTAAAGACGTTGTTAAGTGCCAACGTCTTTATGACGTTTTCTTTGCCCAACGCTGTTACGACGTTTTGTGAAGAAAACGTCGTAAAGACGTTGGCACTTAACAACGTCTTTACGACGTTTTTTCCCAACTTATTTACGACGTTTTGTGCAATTATTTTTTTGCTAAGTGTTTCACGTTACAATTATATGATTCTTAGCTTTAAATCCAGGATATGATCCTAATCATTTATACTATTGTATTGATAAAATAGAATAATTCAAACACTTAATAGATTTATGAATCATAAATCAAAACTATATGTTTAGAACAAAACATTTTAAATAAGTTGGAACAACAAAAACGTCTTAAAGACGTTGTTAAGTGCCAACGTCTTTACGGCGTTTTCTTTTCCCAACGCCGTTACGACGTTTTGTGAAGAAAACGTCGTAAAGACGTAGGCACGTAGCAACGTCTTTACGACGTTTTGGTTGTTACAACCTCTTTACGACGTTTTGTAGTGTACTGTTACAGTCCATTGAATCCACCGTAACCGTACATTGAATCCACATTCGCCAACCTCTTTACATCGACTACATTGTAAATTAGACCCTAAATTTACAACTCTTTTACGACGTAACATGAATTCCCAACTCTTTTACAACTCCACGTATTCCCTATAAATATATCACCAATTTTGCAACATCATTCCATCATTCCCCATTCCACAATCTCTCTCTAAGGTATTCATCTCTCCCTTCTCTCTACAATTTTTTTTGGCAAATATAAGATTTAGAATATATATATATATATGTTGTTTAGAAATTATGTAGTAAATACGAAATTTAGAATTTAGGGTTTATATATTATTTAGTAGTAAACGATCCAATGTCTAATACGGAACATTCTTTTGTAGGTACTACAAATTATGGCACCCCGCAAGCATACACGCCGTGTCCATTACACTAACATGCTGCACAGTTACGCCGTGTCCATTACAGTCGGAATCTCGGGATTAGGCCTACGGAGAATGTCGAGGTTGATTTGAATGAGCAAATGGCTGAAGATCAGGACGACCGTAGTTCGGACATGTTCGACGAATTACTCCGTTAAATATTTTGTATTTTATAATTAAATTTTGTAAAAACATTTTAGTTTTATATTTATATTTTATATTTTAATTTTATATAATAATTTTATTTTATTCAATTCATAATTTTATTTTATTACAAATATTTAATTTAATAATTTTAATTTAAAAAAACAAACAAATCATAGTCCCTAAAACGTTGTAAAATTTTCGTCCTTCAGTTGTTGTAAACAGTTCCGTCTTTAAATAGTTGTAACATTTTCGTCTTTAAATAGTTGTAACATTTTCGTCTTTAGTTAGTTGTAAATATTTTTGACTTTAATACGTTGTAAAACATTTCGACTCTAATTAGTTGTAAACAATACGTTGTAAGTTAGTTGTAAATTTAGCAAGTAACTTACAACGTTTAGTTTGCCATCGAGTTTACAACGTCCTCTTCATTTTACGACGTTTTTACAACGTCTGTTTTACGACGTTTTAGCAACAAAATTATGGCGTTACGACGTTTTTACAACATTTTTCTGCTTACGACGTGCAAGACACGACGAACCACGTGGCGTCCCTAATGCGTTGTAAAAAGTCCCTTAACAACGCATTAGGGACGAAATTTGGAGTTGTAAAAGCTGTGCTCTCTTGTAGTGTATCGGTGAAAAGAGAAAGGAAAATATATGACACATGGATGGCTTTAGAAGCAGAATATCAAGTTAAGATTTTTGCACACAAATTTATTCTAAAGCAAAGATTTTATGCTTTTAAGATGGATGCTGGAAAGAACCTAGATAAAAATCTAGATGTGTTTAACAAACTGATTTCTGATCTAGCAAGTGAACATGTTGACATGAGTGACGAAGATAGGGTTGCTATTCTTATGAACAGTTTGGCCAAACAATTTGAAAAACTTGTTCACACCTTGAAGTATAGCATTGGAAGAGAAACTTTGGATTAAAATCACAGAGATTCCATTTGAATACAGAGTGGAGGAGGTTTATTGATTAGTGGCTAGCTCTATAGGATCGGTGATAAGATTAGAGGTGGAAAAGGGGCAGATTCTACTAGAACTTCCTTGCTCAAAACCCTTAATTTTCTTCTCGGTATCGGAATTTGAGGAGGGTAGGGAATCTAAAATCATGTGTGAGTATAGAAGATTAGAAGGTTATTGGCATATGTCATATAGAATGACACATGATGTCACAGCATATTATAAGACAAAAATAGAAACTCGGGATTTGGGAGGGGATAGGAGCAGAAAAATCGGTCAATTGGACCGTAAAAAGAGCTTTAAAGGTGTTGTAATAGCTGGGAAAAAGTCTCAAGGGATTTCTTCTAAAAAAAAGATTGGCTTAGACAAGACTGCAAGAGATAAGAGAGGCTGAGGAGTCTCTGTATCTGCTACCAATTTGGACACGACTGCAAAGGTGAAGCATTTATTTACCATTCGTGTAATTTACTTTGAGGTTGCATTGAATATAGTATCTCTGTTGAACAAACAAGAACCTGGAGAAGATGAGACAAAGATGTCGCTGTCGGCTAAAAAGGAGAGAAGACCTTTATTTCAGGATGTTGTTGGCGAAAATGCAGTAGAATCCGTTGGGGACCTTTAGGCTGAGGGTGTTATGGATCCAGATCAGATGGTTAGCTCCATATCCGAGCCTTTGGAGAAGCTACCTGACGGGGCTGAGGGCTTGGTGATGGTTGACTCCAATACAATGGAGGATAATGTACTTGAAGAACTTGCTTTAGAGGCTGTGTTGAGTAGCCGACAAGACCTAACAGTGGATGAGGAAGCTTGTGCCCATGAGGAACTAGTGGCCAAGCTGCAAAAATGTAAGGAGGCAAGGTTGGTAAAGCCGCCATTGGGTGCGGGAAAAATTAGCTCTCGGATGTTGACCCCTCTGAGAGGAGTGTGCTCAAAGAAAATGGCGATGGTGGGGACAATATCACCACGTGTGACGCCGCGAAATGTCAAGCCTAAGGAACACAAACAGAAGGAGCAAGAGAAAGACTCCATGAAGTTAAATCTATGATTTTTAAGTCTTTTTTTTTCTTCAAAACGAAGTTCTTCGTCCGTTCGCGAGTCAACTCATTTGTTTGCTCCAATGATTTACTTCATTTCTTACTTCAAATAATTTTTTTAGTAATGTTTTGATCTATTATGGTTATTATTAATTTCTAAATTACATTTAGACTTTTCAAATATATATATACTTAGTCCATATATTAATTTTAACTAACAAATTTAGTAAAATTATAAACTTTCATTACATATCACATTAAATAGAAAAATAAATGATAAATATGTAACATACTCGTGATAATTATGTATTTTTAATTTGTGTTTTGCTATGTGTTTCAACAGTATGTTCTTGTATTTTATCTTATACTATATATTAGTTTTGTATTTTATAGTTTTTTCTTATATTTATTCGTTAGAAATTCACTAAATTTAGAAAATTTACTATTTGTGACATTAGTTCAGCTTATTTTTTCCTATTATACCCTAAATTTTAGTTAGAAATAAAAAAATAAAACAATAATATTAAGGAATCAGTTTGTAAAAAAAAGTAATCTTATCCAATAAATGAAGAAAGAAATGACGACCTTTCAAATTAGAAGAAAAAAATAGAGATCTTCAAATTTAAAAAGCATCTCAAGCAACATTGAAGAAGATTTTATTCAAATATAGAGTTTGAAGAAAAATATGATCCCCACAGGAGATGCTCTAAGTTTTAGTAATTTAATATGAGGCTTAATACATTCCACAACAAGGTTTTCTCTTTTCGTGACAACTTCAATTATAATAGATGAGGTTTCTAGTTTTTCTAAGTTAATATACACGTAAGCAAACCTAAGCTGAAAAAAGAAGTTAAAATTCAACCGTGTAATTTGTAGCGGTAAGCATCGGACATTGTATTGAAGGTACACCTGGATCTTTGCTTCAAGATTGCACTGGAGTCACGTCTCCCATTGTTTATTAGCTTGATGAATCGAAACCTAGAGCTCTGATACCAAATCAAGTTAATCGAATATACACACCTAAGAATATAAGAACTTCTCTTCTTATTGATTTAGGAAACTTACACAAAACCTAAACCTTTTCTCAAGTCTTAAGGAACAAACCTCCTTAAGCCTTATATTTATAGATTAATTCACATGAATCTAATCAAAGAATTTACTCTTATCTCTAAGTAACTAACTCTTACTTGAGATTATCTCTAAAATATCTAACACACTTATTTTAGAGATACCTTATTCATTAAGGAATTAACCAACACTAACTTCGTTTTTAAAAGCTCTAAACCTTGAACACACAGACATCATGACAGGCTTCAGAAAGATTCCCAATGGTTTCATATCTCTTAGCGTAAAAAACACACTAATCTACTGTTCCACAACTTGAGTTCTCATGAAAATCTAGTCGAATTTGAACAATCTGATTTATTCAAAGTCCTTACAGAGGTTTCTCCGCAACTAAAATGTCTCTTCGTAATCTCGAGAAACTTTTGTAGCTACTCATGACATTCTTTACGCAATTTCACTCTGCAGGGTTTTGCTTCAGGTGCCATCAAATCTGGCGAGCCGCTTCAGGTGCCATCAGATCTGGCGAACCTACTCTTGCCTCTGCATTAGAGTCTAATGAATCTGAGCAATGGTCTGAGATACCAACCATATCAAATAATCAAAGTATAGCTTAGGCATCCATATCTTATCTTATACTGAAATCGAAGAATGATTCAAATTTAGTAGAAACACATGCTTTGAGATGGATTTAGTTGGAGACATGACGCTAAAATGCATTTATTTGGTTACTTGAACATCAAGTTAGGCCTATGTTTTGTTTTCTCTCAGATGATCAAAAATATAACCAGATATGTAAAAGACATGTGATTTATATTGTTACGCCTTTGTTCTTCACATTACCGTTCTTTAAATATCTATTAATCAATAAAATATGTCCATTTGATTTATATAGTTTAACTTTTATATATCCACCAAAACTTTTATCACATTTTAAGAGTGATATATCTGATCACACTGGTTACTGCAATAATGGTTTTTATTTTTTCCACAACACCTTTTAACATGCTATATATATATATTAATTACGAGATTTTAACTTAAAATTAATGGATAATGAGTGAAAAAAATTTATATTTTATATATATTAAAGATGGTCCCTTCCAATTTCCGATGTAGGATAATATTCTTTAATACACTCTCTCGAGATGATAGCTCTTTGGCCATTAATCTCATATGTTTGGAAATGGATCGACAACATTAATATTAGGCATGTATTATCGATAATTAGACTAATTTTAGGCCGGATCAGATTAAACAGCACGGATCATGGGTTCTGATCCTATTGTTAATAAGTGAAGAAATCTCTATCTTATATATATATAGTAGAAATGATTCTTTCTAACTTCCACTGTATGATAATATTACCCAATAATATATATTTCGCTCACATTTTCTTTTACAAAAATAAGTTGTTGTAATTTTCTTAACATCAAAATGAGTTGACAATAAAAGGTGTCGTATGAAATCCATAAATTTCTTATTTCTTATAAATCAGTCGATTGTTTTTCTTTTCTAAATGAAACCAGCTGGATCCAAAAATAGTTAAAATCGTTAATTTAAAATCTTATATTTTTCGGTCAATATGTTTAACGTAAGCTCTGTCTCCAATGTTCAAACAAATGTTGCCTATGCATTTGTGGAACTGCATTATC
>JAKUCM010005876.1:0-33167 GCA_023374145.1 Lepidium sativum
GAGAGAGGTTCTCTAATAATCATAACAATTAGCTTTTGAGAACAATCACCTAGTTCCAACATATGAGAGCAACAAAAGTTGCTTAGCACACTTTCTCATGTCGAAGCAACATTAGATTGCCTTGAACTTGTTAAAAAGAGATCACATGTGTAGAAGTCCTAGATTTGCACGGATAGCTCAAACGACCACGCTAGACATCATAACTCAACCAAACTAGTTTGTGACGGTTCACTGATAATCATAACTTCTAGCGTAAGAGAACAATCACCAATTTGCAACATATGAGAGCAACCTAAGTTGCTTAGCACACTTTCTCATGTTAAAGCGACATTACATGGGCCTTAAAGTTAGCAAAAAGAGATCACATGTGTAGAACTCCAAGATTAGCACGGATAGCGCAAACGACCACGCCAGACCTCATAACTCAACCAAAATAGTTCTTGACGGTTCACCGATAATCATAACTTATAACTTAAGAGAACAATGACCTTCTTGTAAGATATGAGACAAATCTAAGTTTATTAGCACACTTTCTCAAGTCGAAGTGACATTAGATAGCCTTGAACTTAGCAAAAAGAGATCTCATGTCTAGAAGTACTATATGAATACGGGCTGCTGAAAGGATCAAGCTACACATCATAACTTGACCAAAGTAGTTTGTTACGGTTCACTGATAATCAAAACGTCTAGCGTCAGAGAACAATCACCAAGTTGCAATATATGAGAGCAACCTAAGTTGCTTAGAACACTTTCTCATGTTAAAGCGACATTACATGGGCCTTGAATTTAGCAAAAAGAGATCAAATGTGTAGAAGTCCTAGATAAGCACGAATTACTCAAACGACCACGCTAGACTTCATAACTGAACCAAAGTAGTTCATGAAACGATAGCCATAACTTCTAACTTAAGAGAACAATCACATAGTTGCAACATAATAGAGCAACCTAAGTTGCTTAGCACACTTTCTCATGTCAAAGCGACATTACATGGGCCTTGAAGTTAGCAAAAAGAGATCATATGTGTAGAAGTCCTAGATTAGCACGGATAGCTCAAACGACCACGCTAGACCTCATAACTCAACCAAAGTAGTTCTTGACGGTTCACCGATAATCATAACTTATAACTTAAGAGAACAATGACCTTCTTGTAAGATATGAGACAAATCTAAGTTTATTAGCACACTTTCTCAAGTCGAAGTGACATTAGATAGCCTTGAACTTAGCAAAAAGAGATCTCATGTCTAGAAGTACTATATGAATTCGGGCTGCTGAAAGGATCAAGCTACACATCATAACTCGACCAAAGTAGTTTGTTACGGTTCACTGATAATCAAAACTTCTAGCGTCAGAGAACAATCACCAAGTTGCAACATATGAGAGCAACCTAAGTTGCTTAGCACACTTTCTCATGTTAAAGCGACATTACATGGGCCTTGAATTTAGCAAAAAGAGATCAAATGTGTAGAAGTCCTAGATAAGCACGAATAACTCAAACGACCACGCTAGACTTCATAACTGAACCAAAGTAGTTCATGAAACGATAGCCATAACTTCTAACTTAAGAGAACAATCACATAGTTGCAACATAATAGAGCAACCTAAGTTGCTTACCACACTTTCTCATGTCAAAGCGACATTACATGGGCCTTGAAGTTAGCAAAAAGAGATCATATGTGTAGAAGTCCTAGATTAGCACGGACAGCTCAAACGACCACGCTAGACCTCATAACTCAACCAAAGTAGTTCTTGACGGTTCACTGATAATCATAACTTCTAACTTAACAGAACAGTGACCTTCTTGTAACAAATGACACCAATCTAAGTTTCTTAGCACACTTTCTCAAGTCAAAGCGACATTAGATAGCCTTGAAATTAACAAAAAGAGATCTTATGTCTTGAAGTACTATATGAATACGGACAGCTGAAAGGATCAAGCTACACATCATAACTCGACCAAAGTAGTTCGTTACGGTTCTCTGATAATCATAACTTTTAGCTTTTGAGAACAATCACCTAGTTCCAACATATGAGAGCAACAAAAGTTTCTTAGCACACTTTGTCATGTCGAAGCGACATTACCTTGCCTTCAACTTCGAAAAAAGATATCACATGTGTAGAAGTCCTAGGTAAGAACGAATAGCTCAAACGACCAACCTAGACATCATAACTCAACCAAACTAGTTCGTGACGGTTCACTAATAATCATAACTTCTAGCGTAAGAGAACAATAACCAATTTGCAACATATGAGAGCAACCTAAGTTGCTTAGCACACTTTCTCATGTGAAAGCGACATTACATGGGCCTTAAAGTTAGCAAAAAGAGATCACATGTGTAGAAGTCCTAGATTAGCACGGATAGCGCAAACGACCACGCTAGACCTCATAACTCAACCAAAGTAGTTCTTGACGGTTCACCGATAATCATAACTTCTAACTTAGCAGAACAGTGACCTTCTTGTAACATATGACACCAATCTAAGTTTCTTAGCACACTTTCTCAAGTCGAAGCGACATTAGATAGCCTTGAACTTAACAAAAAGAGATCTCATGTCTTGAAGTACTATATGGATACGGACTGCTGAAAGGATCAAGCTACACATCATAACTCGACCAAAGTAGTTCGTTACGGTTCTCTAATAATCATAACAATTAGCTTTTGAGAACAATCACCTAGTTCCAACATATGAGAGCAACAAAAGTTGCTTAGCACACTTTCTCATGTCGAAGCAACATTAGATTGCCTTGAACTTGTTAAAAAGAGATCACATGTGTAGAAGTCCTAGATTTGCACGGATAGCTCAAACGACCACGCTAGACATCATAACTCAACCAAACTAGTTTGTGACGGTTCACTGATAATCATAACTTCTAGCGTAAGAGAACAATCACCAATTTGCAACATATGAGAGCAACCTAAGTTGCTTAGCACACTTTCTCATGTTAAAGCGACATTACATGGGCCTTAAAGTTAGCAAAAAGAGATCACATGTGTAGAACTCCAAGATTAGCACGGATAGCGCAAACGACCACGCCAGACCTCATAACTCAACCAAAATAGTTCTTGACGGTTCACCGATAATCATAACTTATAACTTAAGAGAACAATGACCTTCTTGTAAGATATGAGACAAATCTAAGTTTATTAGCACACTTTCTCAAGTCGAAGTGACATTAGATAGCCTTGAACTTAGCAAAAAGAGATCTCATGTCTAGAAGTACTATATGAATACGGGCTGCTGAAAGGATCAAGCTACACATCATAACTTGACCAAAGTAGTTTGTTACGGTTCACTGATAATCAAAACGTCTAGCGTCAGAGAACAATCACCAAGTTGCAATATATGAGAGCAACCTAAGTTGCTTAGCACACTTTCTCATGTTAAAGCGACATTACATGGGCCTTGAATTTAGCAAAAAGAGATCAAATGTGTAGAAGTCCTAGATAAGCACGAATAACTCAAACGACCACGCTAGACTTCATAACTGAACCAAAGTAGTTCATGAAACGATAGCCATAACTTCTAACTTAAGAGAACAATCACATAGTTGCAACATAATAGAGCAACCTAAGTTGCTTAGCACACTTTCTCATGTCAAAGCGACATTACATGGGCCTTGAAGTTAGCAAAAAGAGATCATATGTGTAGAAGTCCTAGATTAGCACGGATAGCTCAAACGACCACGCTAGACCTCATAACTCAACCAAAGTAGTTCTTGACGGTTCACCGATAATCATAACTTATAACTTAAGAGAACAATGACCTTCTTGTAAGATATGAGACAAATCTAAGTTTATTAGCACACTTTCTCAAGTCGAAGTGACATTAGATAGCCTTGAACTTAGCAAAAAGAGATCTCATGTCTAGAAGTACTATATGAATTCGGGCTGCTGAAAGGATCAAGCTACACATCATAACTCGACCAAAGTAGTTTGTTACGGTTCACTGATAATCAAAACTTCTAGCGTCAGAGAACAATCACCAAGTTGCAACATATGAGAGCAACCTAAGTTGCTTAGCACACTTTCTCATGTTAAAGCGACATTACATGGGCCTTGAATTTAGCAAAAAGAGATCAAATGTGTAGAAGTCCTAGATAAGCACGAATAACTCAAACGACCACGCTAGACTTCATAACTGAACCAAAGTAGTTCATGAAACGATAGCCATAACTTCTAACTTAAGAGAACAATCACATAGTTGCAACATAATAGAGCAACCTAAGTTGCTTACCACACTTTCTCATGTCAAAGCGACATTACATGGGCCTTGAAGTTAGCAAAAAGAGATCATATGTGTAGAAGTCCTAGATTAGCACGGACAGCTCAAACGACCACGCTAGACCTCATAACTCAACCAAAGTAGTTCTTGACGGTTCACTGATAATCATAACTTTTAGCTTTTGAGAACAATCACCTAGTTCCAACATATGAGAGCAACAAAAGTTGCTTAGCACACTTTGTCATGTTGAAGCGACATTACCTTGCCTTTAACTTCGAAAAAAGATATCACATGTGTAGAAGTCCTAGATAAGAACGAATAGCTCAAACGACCACGCTAGACATCATAACTCAACCAAACTAGTTCGTGACGGTTCACTGATAATCATAACTTCTAGCATAAGAGAACAATCACCAATTTGCAACATATGAGAGCAACCTAAGTTGCTTAGCACACTTTCTCATGTGAAAGCGACATTACATGGGCCTTAAAGTTAACAAAAAGAGATCACATGTGTAGAAGTCCTAGATTAGCACGAATAACTCAAACGACCACGCTAGACTTCATAACTGAACCAAAGTAGTTCATGAAACGATAGCCATAACTTCTAACTTAAGAGAACAATCACATAGTTGCAACATAATAGAGCAACCTAAGTTGCTTAGCACACTTTCTCATGTCAAAGCGACATTACATGGGCCTTGAAGTTAGCAAAAAGAGATCATATGTGTAGAAGTCCTAGATTAGCACGGATAGCTCAAACGACCACGCTAGACCTCATAACTCAACCAAAGTAGTTCTTGACGGTTCACTGATAATCATAACTTCTAACTTAACAGAACAGTGACCTTCTTGTAACAAATGACACCAATCTAAGTTTCTTAGCACACTTTCTCAAGTCAAAGCGACATTAGATAGCCTTGAAATTAACAAAAAGAGATCTTATGTCTTGAAGTACTATATGAATACGGACAGCTGAAAGGATCAAGCTACACATCATAACTCGACCAAAGTAGTTCGTTACGGTTCTCTGATAATCATAACTTTTAGCTTTTGAGAACAATCACCTAGTTCCAACATATGAGAGCAACAAAAGTTTCTTAGCACACTTTGTCATGTTGAAGCGACATTACCTTGCCTTCAACTTCGAAAAAAGATATCACATGTGTAGAAGTCCTAGGTAAGAACGAATAGCTCAAACGACCAACCTAGACATCATAACTCAACCAAACTAGTTCGTGACGGTTCACTGATAATCATAACTTCTAGTGTAAGAGAACAATCACCAATTTGCAACATATGAGAGCAACCTAAGTTGCTTAGCACACTTTCTCATGTGAAAGCGACATTACATGGGCCTTAAAGTTAGCAAAAAGAGATCACATGTGTAGAAGTCCTAGATTAGCACGGATAGCGCAAACGACCACGCTAGACCTCATAACTCAACCAAAGTAGTTCTTGACGGTTCACCGATAATCATAACTTCTAACTTAGCAGAACAGTGACCTTCTTGTAACATATGACACCAATCTAAGTTTCTTAGCACACTTTCTCAAGTCGAAGCGACATTAGATAGCCTTGAACTTAACAAAAAGAGATCTCATGTCTTGAAGTACTATATGGATACGGACTGCTGAAAGGATCAAGCTACACATCATAACTCGACCAAAATAGTTCGTTACGGTTCTCTAATAATCATAACAATTAGCTTTTGAGAACAATCACCTAGTTCCAACATATGAGAGCAACAAAAGTTGCTTAGCACACTTTCTCATGTCGAAGCAACATTAGATTGCCTTGAACTTGTTAAAAAGAGATCACATGTGTAGAAGTCCTAGATTTGCACGGATAGCTCAAACGACCACGCTAGACATCATAACTCAACCAAACTAGTTTGTGACGGTTCACTGATAATCATAACTTCTAGCGTAAGAGAACAATCACCAATTTGCAACATATGAGAGCAACCTAAGTTGCTTAGCACACTTTCTCATGTTAAAGCGACATTACATGGGCCTTAAAGTTAGCAAAAAGAGATCACATGTGTAGAACTCCAAGATTAGCACGGATAGCGCAAACGACCACGCCAGACCTTATAACTCAACCAAAGTAGTTCTTGACGGTTCACCGATAATCATAACTTCTAACTTAGCAGAACAGTGACCTTCTTGTAACATATGACACCAATCTAAGTTTCTTAGCACACTTTCTCAAGTCGAAGCGACATTAGATAGCCTTGAACTTAACAAAAAGAGATCTCATGTCTTGAAGTACTATATGGATACGGACTGCTGAAAGGATCAAGCTACACATCATAACTCGACCAAAGTAGTTCGTTACGGTTCTCTAATAATCATAACAATTAGCTTTTGAGAACAATCACCTAGTTCCAACATATGAGAGCAACAAAAGTTGCTTAGCACACTTTCTCATGTCGAAGCAACATTAGATTGCCTTGAACTTGTTAAAAAGAGATCACATGTGTAGAAGTCCTAGATTTGCACGGATAGCTCAAACGACCACGCTAGACATCATAACTCAACCAAACTAGTTTGTGACGGTTCACTGATAATCATAACTTCTAGCGTAAGAGAACAATCACCAATTTGCAACATATGAGAGCAACCTAAGTTGCTTAGCACACTTTCTCATGTTAAAGCGACATTACATGGGCCTTAAAGTTAGCAAAAAGAGATCACATGTGTAGAACTCCAAGATTAGCACGGATAGCGCAAACGACCACGCCAGACCTCATAACTCAACCAAAATAGTTCTTGACGGTTCACTGATAATCATAACTTATAACTTAAGAGAACAATGACCTTCTTGTAAGATATGAGACAAATCTAAGTTTATTAGCACACTTTCTCAAGTCGAAGTGACATTAGATAGCCTTGAACTTAGCAAAAAGAGATCTCATGTCTAGAAGTACTATATGAATACGGGCTGCTGAAAGGATCAAGCTACACATCATAACTTGACAAAAGTAGTTTGTTACGGTTCACTGATAATCAAAACTTCTAGCGTCAGAGAACAATCACCAAGTTGCAACATATGAGAGCAACCTAAGTTGCTTAGCACACTTTCTCATGTTAAAGCGACATTACATGGGCCTTGAATTTAGCAAAAAGAGATCAAATGTGTAGAAGTCCTAGATAAGCACGAATAACTCAAACGACCACGCTAGACTTCATAACTGAACCAAATTCGTTCATGAAACGATAGCCATAACTTCGAACTTAAGAGAACAATCACATAGTTGCAACATAATAGAGCAACCTAAGTTGCTTACCACACTTTCTCATGTCAAAGCGACATTACATGGGCCTTGAAGTTAGCAAAAAGAGATCATATGTGTAGAAGTCCTAGATTAGCACGGATAGCTCAAACGACCACGCTAGACCTCATAACTCAACCAAAGTAGTTCTTGACGGTTCACCGATAATCATAACTTCTAACTTAACAGAACAGTGACCTTCTTGTAACATATGACACCAATCTAAGTTTCTTAGCACACTTTCTCAAGTCGAAGCGACATTAGATAGCCTTGAACTTAACAAAAAGAGATCTCATGTCTAGAAGTACTATATGAATACGGACAGCTGAAAGGATCAAGCTACACATCATAACTCGACCAAAGTAGTTCGTTACGGTTCTTTGATAATCATAACTTTTAGCTTTTGAGAACAATCACCTAGTTCCAACATATGAGAGCAACAAAAGTTGCTTAGCACACTTTGTCATGTCGAAGCGACATTACCTTGCCTTCAACTTCGAAAAAAGATATCACATGTGTAGAAGTCCTAGATAAGAACGAATAGCTCAAACGACCAAGCTAGACATCATAACTCAACCAAACTAGTTCGTGACGGTTCACTGATAATCATAACTTCTAGCGTAAGAGAACAATCACCAATTTGCAACATATGAGAGCAACCTAAGTTGCTTAGCACACTTTCTCATGTGAAAGCGACATTACATGGGCCTTAAAGTTAGCAAAAAGAGATCACATGTGTAGAAGTCCTAGATTAGCACGGATAGCTCAAACGACCACGCTAGACCTCATAACTCAACCAAAGTAGTTCTTGACGGTTCACCGATAATCATAACTTCAAACTTAACAGAACAGTGACCTTCTTGTAACATATGACACCAATCTAAGTTTCTTAGCACACTTTCTCAAGTCGAAGCGACATTAGATAGCCTTGAACTTAACAAAAAGAGATCTCATGTCTTGAAGTACTATATGGATACGGACTTTTAAAAGGATCAAGCTACACATCATAACTCGACCAAAGTAGTTCGTTACGGTTCTCTAATAATCATAACAATTAGCTTTTGAGAACAATCACCTAGTTCCAACATATGAGAGCAACAAAAGTTGCTTAGCACACTTTCTCATGTCGAAGCAACATTAGATTGCCTTGAACTTGTTTAAAAGAGATCACATGTGTAGAAGTCCTAGATTAGCACGGATAGCTCAAATGACCACGCTAGACATCATAACTCAACCAAACTAGTTCGTGACGGTTCACTGATAATCATAACTTCTAGCGTAAGAGAACAATCACCAATTTGCAACATATGAGAGCAACCTAAGTTGCTTAGCACACTTTCTCATGTGAAAGCGACATTACATGGGCCTTAAAGTTAGCAAAAAGAGATCACATGTGTAGAAGTCCTAGATTAGCACGAATAACTCAAACGACCACGCTAGACTTCATAACTGAACCAAAGTAGTTCATGAAATGATAGCCATAACTTCTAACTTAAGAGAACAATCACATAGTTGCAACATAATAGAGCAACCTAAGTTGCTTAGCACACTTTCTCATGTCAAAGCGACATTACATGGGCCTTGAAGTTAGCAAAAAGAGATCATATGTGTAGAAGTCCTAGATTAGCACGGATAGCTCAAACGACCACGCTAGACCTCATAACTCAACCAAAGTAGTTCTTGACGGTTCACCGATAATCATAACTTCTAACTTAAGAGAACAATGACCTTGTTGTAACATATGACACCAATCTAAGTTTCTTAGCACACTTTCTCAAGTCGAAGCGACATTAGATAGCCTTGAACTTAACAAAAAGAGATCTCATGTCTAGAAGTACTATATGAATACGGACAGCTGAAAGGATCAAGCTACACATCATAACTCGACCAAAGTAGTTCGTTACGGTTCTCTGATAATCATAACTTTTAGCTTTTGAGAACAATCACCTAGTTCCAACATATGAGAGCAACAAAAGTTGTTTAGCACACTTTGTCATGTTAATTCGACATTACCTTGCCTTGAACTTCGAAAAAGATATCACATGTGTAGAAGTCCTAGATAAGAACGAATAGCTCAGACGACCAAGCTAGACCTCATAACTCGACCAAACTAGTTCGTGACGGTTCACTGATAATCATAACTTCTAGCGTAAGAGAACAATCACCAATTTGCAACATATGAGACCAACCTAAGTTGCTTAGCACACTTTCTCATGTGAAAGCGACATTACATGGGCCTTAAAGTTAGCAAAAAGAGATCACATGTGTAGAACTCCAAGATTAGCACGGATAGCTCAAACGACCACGCCAGACCTCATAACTCAACCAAAGTAGTTCTTGACGGTTCACCGATAATCATAACTTCTAACTTAACAGAACAGTGACCTTCTTGTAACATATGACACCAATCTAAGTTTCTTAGCACACTTTCTCAAGTCGAAGCGACATTAGATAGCATTGAACCTAACAAAAAGAGATCTCATGGCTTGAAGTACTATATGGATACGGACTGCTGAAAGGATCAAGCTACACATCATAACTCGACCAAAGTAGTTCGTTACGGTTCTCTAATAATCATAACAATTAGCTTTTGAGTGTGAGTTTGAGTACACATTGCGAAACCTTTAGAGAATGAGAGATTGGAGAGTGTTTTGAGAGAATATGAAGAGAGCTTCCATTAAAACTCCATTGTTACTCAAAGATACAATTGTTCATCTTAAATAGACAGAAAAATCGCAAAGGAGAAGAGGAGAAGAGAGAGAAGAAGTCGCTGGAGGCTGGAGGGGACCACCTGAGGTCGTTGGCGGCTAGAGGGGACCACCTGCTCTTCACGCGCCCAGCCGGGACCACTCTGAAGCTGCACGCGCCCAACGGTCATATTCCCGGGACCACTTTGACCGTTGGGGAAAACCCATACACCCTATCCAACTAACGGTCGCCTCCCAGCTTGCTTCCCAAGTCTCATTGCCTTGCGCCCTACGTCTTCACGCCTTGCGTCTCACGGCTTCTCTTTTTCCCGAAGTCGCGCCCAACCGAAGTGATGCGCGTCTTCCGATCTTCCTAAGGATAAATGTCACTAGGCCTCTGGGATTATGTTGGTGTGGCCTAGTGAGGATGCTTGGCCAATACTCCCCCTCAAGCTAAGCCGCAATGTAATGGAGACTTAGCTTGGAAACCCCAAAGCATACACCTCGGTAAAAACCTCACAAAGGAAAACCCATTGGGACAAAACCTTTATGAGGGAAAAAGAGCATGTATACTTTGAGGTTAGGAGACATGAGGTCAAGGGCAGTCAAGGCTTACAAGTCCAAGTTTGCCATAAATATGGTTGCAAACCTTGGAGCTTGCTGCCTTGGTGAAGATGTCTGCCAATTGGTCTCCACTTGGTGTATAACACGGAAGAGTCACTCCCTGAGCTATGCGTTCCCGAACTTTGTGGCAGTCTACTTCAATACTCTTGGTCCTCTCATGAAAGACTGAGTTGTTGGCTATGTGAATCGCTGATTGATTGTCGCAATGCATTATGGTTGGTTCATTGGTGTCATACCCTAGATCTTTGAGAATACTCCGTAGCCATACCAACTCATCCGTTAGCTTCCTCATTGCTCGGTATTCCGCTTCTGCGGTAGAGCAAGCCACCACCTTTTGCTTCTTGGTCTTCCAAGTCACCAAGTTCCCTCCAATGAATGTGCAAAAACCAGTAGTAGACTTCTTATCGTTCCTATCACCTGCCCAATCAGCATCACAATATCCAGATATTGTAGTACTATTATGCTTACCCATCCAAATGCCTTGGCTGGAACTCCCTCTTAGGTACCGAAGGATACGCTCAAGCATTGACCAATGATGCTTTGTGGGAGTTTGCATGTGCTGG
This sequence comes from Lepidium sativum, assembly GCA_023374145.1. Taxonomy (NCBI): domain Eukaryota; kingdom Viridiplantae; phylum Streptophyta; class Magnoliopsida; order Brassicales; family Brassicaceae; genus Lepidium; species Lepidium sativum. The sequence continues at coordinate 11,373 of JAKUCM010005876.1, forward strand.
CTGACTTGGTTTACTGCAAAACAGAGGTCAGGACGAGTTATAGTAAGATAAATAAGCTTACCTACAAGTCGCCGGTACAGCATTGGATCCTCATATGGCTCAGCCGCTTTCTCCCCCTCTCGATGAGCCTTGTAACCATCATCAATCGGTGTTTTGACTGACTTAGAAGTCTCCATTCCTGTCTCACACAACAAATCTAGAGTGTACTTTCGTTGAGAGAGAAATAAGCCGTCCGAGAAACGACAAATCTCAATCCCTAGAAAGTACGTCAACTCCCCCAAGTCTTTGATACCAAGCTCTTGTAAAGTGATCGGCTTCAGACTTTACAAAACCACGATCACGAAGGGTATGGCTCAGTTTATGATACCAAGCTCTTGGAGATTGCTTCAGCCCGTAGATGGCTTTCCTAAGCCGGAGAACCTTTCCTGGATCAAACCTAGACTCAAGTCCTGGCGGTGGAGTCATATACACTTCCTCCTCAAGCTCTCCTTGAAGGAAAGCGTTCTTGACATCCATCTGCCATAAATCCCAAGATAGATTAGTAGCTAAGGAAAGCACAACCCTTACCGTATGAAGCTTGGCAACCGGAGCAAAGGTGTCTGTATAATCCTTCCCGTAGGTTTGAGTAAAGCCGCGTGCAACAAGACGTGCCTTATAGCGTTCAATCTCTCCATTAGCCTTGTACTTAATGGTAAAGACCCATTTGCAAGAGATGGCTTTCTTTCCCGGAGGAAGTTCAGCCTCAGCCCATGTGTTATTGAAATCCATTGCGGCGGCTTCAGCATTAACCGCCTCCATCCAGGCAGGGTTTTGACTAGCTTCAGCAAACGTCTTGGGTACCTGATCCAGCTCAATCTTCCCAAGAAAAGCTTTAAACTGAGATGGTACAAGGTTCATAGAGAATACCGCTTGAGTTGGATGAGCTATAGCAAAGGCATTGTAGTATGTCCGTGTTTCTATCCATCGTGAGGGATCCTTACGCACCCTTGTACTACGACGAAGTGGTTGAATGGGCTGAGAATCACGAACCGGAACAGACCCATCATCATGCAAGCCCGACGTCTCGGAAGTCACAGGCCGATCGGTATACGCGGTCGGGTTAGAATCCTCGGCCGGATTGACAGTCGGAACTAGAGTAGACGTTGGGTAGGATGCGTCCGGAGCATTAGCGGAAGGACTATGAGTCGAGTCGGGAACAGCATGTGTATGTGTCTTGGTATCGGAAGGCACGGATCGATGCGGAGACTGTGAGCTCGAAGGACGCGTCCCAGCTGGTGCAGCATCTGTTTCCCGAGAGAGACCTAGATGTTGGAGGAGAAGCCGCAAGCTGGCAGCTCGGTCCAGACTTGGTTCGGATAAGTCCTGAAGGTCATCCCACGTAGTAGCATCATACAATCCTCTATCTTCCAAGAATTTGACATCACGAGACACATACACTCTTCTTGACTCTGGGTCATAACACTTATAGCCTTTTTGTGTCGGAGAATAGCCAATAAACATACACCGTTTACTTTTGGCTTCAAGCTTGTTGCGAAGATCTCCGGGAACTAAGACAAAACAAAGACACCCAAATACACGTAAGTGATCTAAATGTGGTTCAGTTTTGTTAAGTACCTTAAATGGAGACACATCCCGAAGAATCTTGGTAGGGGTTCTATTAATCAAATAGCATGCTGTCATGACAGCATCTCCCCAAAAATGTTTTGGAACGTGCATATGAAACATAATGGCCCGGGTTATTTCCATGAGATGCCGATTTTTACGTTCGGCCACACCATTTTGTTGCGGATTATAAGGGCAACTTGTTTGGTGAAGGATTCCTTTTTTGGCAAGGTGTTCTTGGAACACACGACTCATATATTCACCACCATTATCCGTTCGTAATACCATTAATTTAGCATTAAAGTGATTAGTGATGTAAGCTTCAAAATTTTTAAATGCATCAAACACTTTATCCTTTGATGGCATCAAGGTGATCCATGTGTATTTTGACTTCTCATCAATAAATGTCACAAAGTATCTATGTCTATCCCTAGATATGCACGGTGAAGTCCATACATCGGAATGAACAAGATCAAAGCAATTATCATAAATGGTCGATGATAAGGGATAAACCGTTTTGCAATGTTTTCCTAATATGCAAGCTTCACAATCACTAAAATTGTCCAAGGATAATTGAGGTAACATAAGGTTCAAAGCACGAAAATGAGGGTGGCCAGACCTTGCATGCCAAACAGAGGGTTTCAAGCCAATAGCCGAATTCGAAAAACCAACATTAGTATTATAAAACTTAGAAAACATCTTAGAATCCTCAAGGATGTACAATCCATCTTGGATTCTGCCTTCTCCGATCATGCTCCCAGTCTTAATATCCTGAAACTTAACACTATTAGGACCAAAGATAACATAACAATTTAGATCATTTACCACTTTCCTAACCGATAACAAGTTTGAGGAGAAACCGGGCATAAAGAAAGCTTTCATTTTCTTGTTAAGTAAGCCTAAATTCCCTACACCACTAACCGATACCTTAGCTCCATTAGCAATTACCACACTCCCTAAAGCTGGTTCAATATCACTAATTAGCCCCCTATCACTAATCATGTGGTGAGAGGCTCCCGAGGCAATGATAATCGGCTTAAATAAGGAATGAGAGAAGAGACAAATACCAGAATCCCTTAGGGACTTAAGGGATTGAATAAGAGCTTCCAAGTCTGCCTTCTTAATCACCTCTCCTTGGAAAGAAGATGAGGCAGCAATTCCTTGTTCTTGCTGTCCAGCCGAAGAGGATGAACCCGAAGAGAAAGGAGCTAGAGACAATTGATTTGGTTCATCCGACTTCTCTTGAGTGAGGTTAGCCCTTGCTTCTTTGAACTTGGCTGGCTTAAGATGTGGGTGAAGAATCCAGCACTTATCTTTGGCATGACCTTTCTTCTTACAATGCTCACATATTAGCCTCTTCTTATCTTCGGTCTTAACTTGAGCTTTGTTGGCAATTATTAGACCCGAACTTCCCTTTCTTTCCAATAGACCAATAGACCCTTGTTCCTTCTGGATTTGAGCACAAACTTCTTCAAGACTAGGAAGTGAATGAGTAGTAGCCGCAGTCCTCAAGATATGTTTAACAAGATCCGTGTAACATGGATTAAGATTCATCATCAAGCCGAGAACTTTATCCTCTTCACTTCTACTCATAATTACCTTAGGCTCCAATGTCATTGGTCTAAGCATATCCATCTCAGCCCACAAAGATCTAAATCTACCAAAGTATTCCGTAAATTCCATGTCATCTTGGTAGAGACTACTCAATTCCTTCTTAACCTCAAAAACCCGAGTAAGACTTGAAATATTACCATATACTTTCTTCAAGGATTCCCATAAGTCTTTAGCTGTCTCGAAGTAGTAGTAGGCTTCTAATATGGGTTTGTCTAGTGATCCCAAGATGATAGATTTGACCGATTGATCCATGAGAAACCAATCATCATCCTCATCAAGCACTTCCTCATCTTCTTCACTTGATGTAGACTTCTTTAAGGGTCTATCTTTGACTATATGACTCCAATAGCCTTTCTTTGTGCAGATGGTAGTCTTTGCAGCTCTAGCCCACAGCAAGTAATTCGGCCCTTTAAGCATAATAGGAACCACTTGTAGTTTACTTGGATCCATTTTGAGAAGAAAAGATTACACCTTTTTGTGCCGGCTGAGAAATGACCCAAAGAAAGGCTTAAAAGGTTGGAGCTTTCTTGAAATCACGAGCAAGAGAGACTAAAAATCTTCTCTTAAGAACACTAGAGAGCACCGCTTCAAGAAGAGAGAAAAGACTTGACCTTTTCCCTTCAAAGCTTCTGGTAAGGCTTCACAAGAGAGATTTCGAGATTTCCTTGAGTTTGAATGAGAAAAGCTTACTCTTTTGATGCTAAAGCTCACCAAAGATCCCAGCTTTTCTGTAAATAGGACTCAAAGATAGCCTTTTTCTTCAAAACTTTGAGAAGAGCCGCAAGGAGGATGCGCCCCGGAGGTAGAACCCAAGCTTTCCATGGCGAGTTTTGAGTTTCAAGGACTAGACAATAGAAAAGAAAAACAAAGAGTGATGAAAAGAGATTAATGGAAGCATAGTGAGAGGATATCACTGCTCTGATACCATGTGAGTTTGAGTACACATTGCGAAAACTTTAGAGAATGAGAGATTGGAGAGTGTTTTGAGAGAATATGAAGAGAGCTTCCATTAAAACTCCATTGTTACTCAAAGATACAATTGTTCATCTTAAATAGACAGAAAAATCGCAAAGGAGAAGAGGAGAAGAGAGAGAAGAAGTCGCTGGAGGCTGGAAGGGACCACCTGAGGTCGTTGGCGGCTGGAGGGGACCACCTGCTCTTCATGCGCCCAGCCGGGACCACTCTGAAGCTGCACGCGCCCAACGGTCATATTCCCGGGACCACTTTGACCGTTGGGGAAGACCCATACACCCTATCCAACTAACGGTCGCCTCCCAGCTTGCTTCCCAAGTCTCATTGCCTTGCGCCCTACGTCTTCACGCCTTGCATCTCACGGCTTCTCTTTTTCCCGAAGTCGCGCCCAACCGAAGTGATGCGCGTCTTCCGATCTTCCTAAGGATAAATGTCACTAGGCCTCTGGGATTATGTTGGTGTGGCCTAGTGAGGATGCTTGGCCAATATTGAGAACAATCACCTATATCCAACATATGAGAGCAACAAAAGTTGCTTAGCACACTTTCTCATGTCGAAGCAACATTAGATTGCCTTGAACTTGTTAAAAAGAGATCACATGTGTATAAGTCCTAGATTAGCACGGATAGCTCAAACGACCACGCTAGACATCATAACTCGACCAAACTAGTTCGTGACGGTTCACTGATAATCATAACTTCTAGCGTAAGAGAACAATCACCAATTTGCAACATATGAGAGCAACCTAAGTTGCTTAGCACACTTTCTCATGTGAAAGCGACATTACATGGGCCTTAAAGTTAGCAAAAAGCGATCACATGTGTAGAACTCCAAGATTAGCACGGATAGCTCAAACGACCACGCCAGACCTCATAACTCAACCAAAATAGTTCTTGACGGTTCACCGATAATCATAACTTATAACTTAAGAGAACAATGACCTTCTTGTAACATATGAGACCAATCTAAGTTTCTTAGCACACTTTCTCAAGTCGAAGTGACATTAGATAGCCTTGAACTTAGCAAAAAGAGATCTCATGTCTAGAAGTACTATATGAATACGGACTGCTGAAAGGATCAAGCTACACATCATAACTCGACCAAAGTAGTTCGTTACGGTTCACTGATAATCAAAACTTCTAGCGTCAGAGAACAATCACCAAGTTGCAACATATGAGAGCAACCTAAGTTGCTTAGCACACTTTCTCATGTTAAAGCGACATTACATGGGCCTTGAATTTAGCAAAAAGAGATCAAATGTGTAGAAGTCCTAGATAAGCACGAATAACTCAAACAACCATGCTAGACCTCATAACTGAACCAAAGTAGTTCTTGACGGTTCACCGATAATCATAACTTCTAACTTAAGAGAACAGTGACCTTCTTGTAACATATGACACCAATCTAAGTTTCTTAGCACACTTTCTCAAGTCAAAGCGTCATTAGATAGCCTTGAACTTAACAAAAAGAGATCTCATGTCTAGAAGTAATATATGAATACGGACAGCTAAAAGGATCAAGCTACACATCATAACTCGAACAAAGTAGTTCGTTACTGTTCACTGATAATCAAATCTTCTAGCGTAATAGAAAAATCACCAAGTTCCAACATATGAGAGCAACCTAAGTTGCTTAGGACACTTTCTCATGTCGAAGCAACATTAGATTGCCTTGAACTTGTTAAAAAGAGATCACATGTGTAGAAGTCCTAGATTAGCACGGAAAGCTCAAACGACGACGCTAGACATCATAACTATACCAAAATAGTTCTTGACGGTTCATCGATAATTATAACTTCTAACTTAAGAGAACAATGACCTTCTTGTAACATATGACACCAATCTAAGTTTCTTAGCACACTTTCTCAAGTCGAAGCGACATTAGATAGCCTTGAACTTAACAAAAAGAGATCTCATGTCTAGAAGTACTATATGAATACGGACAGCTGAAAGGATCTCTGATAATCATAACTTTTAGATTTTGAGAACAATCACCTAGTTCCATCATATGAGAGCAACAAAAGTTGCTTAGCACACTTTGTCATGTCATAGTGACATTACCTTGCCTTGAACTTCGAAAAAAGATATCACATGTGTAGAAGTCCTAGATAAGAACGAATAGCTCAAACGACCAAGCTAGACCTCATAACTCGACCAAACTAGTTCGTGACGGTTCACTGAAAATCATAACTTCTAGCGTAAGAGAACAATCACCAATTTGCAACATATGAGAGCAACCTAAGTTGCTTAGCACACTTTCTCATGTGAAAGCGACATTACATGGGCCTTAAAGTTAGTAAAAAGAGATCACATGTGTAGAACTCCAAGATTAGCATGGATAGCTCAAAAGACCACGCCAGACCTCATAACTCAACCAAAATAGTTCTTGACGGTTCACCGATAATGATAACTTATAACTTAAGAGAACAATGACCTTCTTGTAACATATGAGACCAATCTAAGTTTCTTAGCACACTTTCTCAAGTCGAAGTGACATTAGATAGCCTTGAACTTAGCAAAAAGAGATCTCATGTCTAGAAGTACTATATGAATACGGACTGCTGAAAGGATCAAGCTACACATCATAACTCGACCAAAGTAGTTCGTTACGGTTCCCTGATAATCAAAACTTCTAGTGTCAGAGAATAATCACCAAGTTGCAACATATGAGAGCAACCTAAGTTGCTTAGCACCCTTTCTCATGTTAAAGCGACATTACATGGGCCTTGAATTTAGCAAAAAGAGATCAAATGTGTAGAAGTCCTAGATAAGCACGAATAACTCAAACGACCACGCTAGACCTCATAACTGAACCAAAGTAGTTCATGAAACGATAGCCATAACTTCTAACTTAAGAGAACAATCACATAGTTGCAACATAATAGAGCAACCTAAGTTCCTTAGCACACTTTCTCATGTCAAAGAGACATTACATGGGCCTTGAAGTTAGCAAAAAGAGATCACATGTGTAGAAGTCCTAGATTAGCACGGATAGCTCAAACGACCACGCTAGACCTCATATCTCAACCAAAGTAGTTCTTGACGGTTCACCGATAATCATAACTTCTAACTTAACAGAACAGTGACCTTCTTCTAACATATGACACCAATCTAAGTTTCTTAGCACACTTTCTCAAGTCGAAGCGTCATTAGATAGCCTTGAACTTAACAAAAAGAGATCTCATGTCTTGAAGTACTATATGAATACGGACTGCTGAAAGGATCAAGCTACACATCATAACTCGATTAAAGTAGTTCGTTACGGTTCTCTAATAATCATAACAATTAGCTTTTGAGAACAATCACCTAGTTCCAACATATGAGAGCAACAAAAGTTGCTTAGCACACTTTCTCATGTCGAAGCAACATTAGATTGCCTTGAACTTGTTAAAAAGAGATCACATGTGTAGAAGTCCTAGATTAGCACAGATAGCTCAAACGACCACGCTAGACATCATAACTCAACCAAACTAGTTCGTGACGGTTCACTGATAATCATAACTTCTAGCGTAAGAGAACAATCACCAAATTGCAACATATGAGAGCAGCCTAAGTTGCTTAGCACACTTTCTCATGTGAAAGTGACATTACATGGGCCTCAAAGTTAGCAAAAAGAGATCACATGTGTAGAACTCCAAGATTAGCATGGATAGCTCAAACGACCACGCCAGACCTCATAACTCAACCAAAATAGTTCTTGATGGTTCACCGATAATCATAACTTATAACTTAAGAGAACAATGACCTTCTTGTAACATATAAGACCAATCTAAGTTTCTTAGCACACTTTCTCAAGTCGAAGTGACATTAGATAGCCTTGAACTTAGCAAAAAGAGATCTCATGTCTAGAAGTACGATATGAATACGGACTGCTGAAAGGATCAAGCTACACATCATAACTCGACCAAAGTAGTTCGTTACGGTTCACTTATAATCAAAACTTCTAGTGTCAGAGAACAATCACCAAGTTGCAACATATGAGAGCAACCTAAGTTGCTTAGCACACTTTCTCATGTTAAAGCGACATTACATGGGCCTTGAATTTAGCACAAAGAGATCAAATGTGTAGAAGTCCTAGATAAGCACGAATAACTCAAACAACCACGCTAGACCTCATAACTGAACCAAAGTAGTTCTTAACGGTTCACCGATAATCATAACGTCTAACTTAAGAGAACAGTGACCTTCTTGTAACATATGACAGCAATCTAAGTTTCTTAGCACACTTTCTCAAGTCAAAGCGTCATTAGATAGCCTTGAACTTAACAAAAAGAGATCTCATGTCTAGAAGTACTATATGAATACGGACAGCTGAAAGGATCAAGCTACACATCATAACTCGACAAAAGTAGTTCGTTACGGTTCTCTGATAATCATAACTTTTAGCTTTTGAGAACAATCACCTAGTTCCATCATATGAGAGCAACAAAAGTTGCTTAGCACACTTTGTCATGTCAAAGTGACATTACCTTGCCTTGAACTTCGAAAAAAGATATCACATGTGTAGAAGTCCTAGATAAGAACGAATAGCTCAAACGACCAAGCTAGACCTCATAACTCGACCAAACTAGTTCGTGACGGTTCACTGATAATCATAACTTCTAGCCTAAGAGAACAATCACCAATTTGCAACATATGAGAGCAACCTAAGTTGCTTAGCACACTTTCTCATGTGAAAGCGACATTATATGGGCCTTAAAGTTAGTAAAAAGAGATCACATGTGTAGAACTCCAAGATTAGCATGGATAGCTCAAAAGACCACGCCAGACCTCATAACTCAACCAAAATAGTTCTTGACGGTTCACTGATAATGATAACTTATAACTTATGAGAACAATAACCTTCTTGTAACATATGAGACCAATCTAAGTTTCTTAGCACACTTTCTCAAGTCGAAGTGACATTAGATAGCCTTGAACTTAGCAAAAAGAGATCTCATGTCTAGAAGTACTATATGAATACGGACTGCTGAAAGGATCAAGCTACACATCATAACTCGACCAAAGTAGTTCGTTACGGTTCACTGATAATCAAAACTTCTAGTGTCAAAGAACAATCACCAACTTGCAACATATGAGAGCAACCTAAGTTGCTTAGCACCCTTTCTCATGTTAAAGCGACATTACATGGGCCTTGAATTTAGCAAAAAGAGATCAAATGTGTAGAAGTCCTAGATAAGCACGAATAACTCAAACGACCACGCTAGACCTCATAACTGAACCAAAGTAGTTCATGAAACGATAGCCATAACTTCTAACTTAAGAGAACAATCACATAGTTGCAACATAATAGAGCAACCTAAGTTCCTTAGCACACTTTCTCATGTCAAAGCGACATTACATGGGCCTTGAAGTTAGCAAAAAGAGATCACATGTGTAGAAGTCCTAGATTAGCACGGATAGCTCAAACGACCACGCTAGACCTCATAACTCAACCAAAGTAGTTCTTGACGGTTCACCGATAATCATAACTTATAACTTAAGAGAACAATGACCTTCTTGTAACATATGAGACCAATCTAAGTTTCTTAGCACACTTTCTCAAGTCGAAGTGACATTAGATAGCCTTGAACTTAGCAAAAAGAGATCTCATGTCTAGAAGTACGATATGAATACGGACTGCTGAAAGGATCAAGCTACACATCATAACTCGACCAAAGTAGTTCGTTACGGTTCACTTATAATCAAAACTTCTAGTGTCAGAGAACAATCACCAAGTTGCAACATATGAGAGCAACCTAAGTTGCTTAGCACATTTTCTCATGTTAATGCGACATTACATGGGCCTTGAATTTAGCACAAAGAGATCAAATGTGTAGAAGTCCTAGATAAGCACGAATAACTCAAACAACCACGCTAGACCTCATAACTGAACCAAAGTAGTTCTTGACGGTTCACCGATAATCATAACTTCTAACTTAAGAGAACAGTGACCTTCTTGTAACATATGACAGCAATCTAAGTTTCTTAGCACACTTTCTCAAGTCAAAGCGTCATTAGATAGCCTTGAACTTAACAAAAAGAGATCTCATGTCTAGAAGTACTATATGAATACGGACAGCTGAAAGGATCAAGCTACACATCATAACTCGACAAAAGTAGTTCGTTACGGTTCTCTAATAATCATAACTTTTAGCTTTTGAGAACAATCACCTATTTCCATCATATGAGAGCAACAAAAGTTGCTTAGCACACTTTGTCATGTCAAAGTGACATTACCTTGCCTTGAACTTCGAAAAAAGATATCACATGTGTAGAAGTCCTAGATAAGAACGAATAGCTCAAACGACCAAGCTAGACCTCATAACTCGACCAAACTAGTTCGTGACGGTTCACTGATAATCATAACTTCTAGCCTAAGAGAACAATCACCAATTTGCAACATATGAGAGCAACCTAAGTTGCTTAGCACACTTTCTCATGTGAAAGCGACATTATATGGGCCTTAAAGTTAGTAAAAAGAGATCACATGTGTAGAACTCCAAGATTAGCATGGATAGCTCAAAAGACCACGCCAGACCTCATAACTCAACCAAAATAGTTCTTGACGGTTCACTGATAATGATAACTTATAACTTAAGAGAACAATAACCTTCTTGTAACATATGAGACCAATCTAAGTTTCTTAGCACACTTTCTCAAGTCGAAGTGACATTAGATAGCCTTGAACTTAGCAAAAAGAGATCTCATGTCTAGAAGTACTATATGAATACGGACTGCTGAAAGGATCAAGCTACACATCATAACTCGACCAAAGTAGTTCGTTACGGTTCACTGATAATCATAACAATTAGCTTTTGAGAACAATCACCTAGTTCCAACATATGAGAGCAACAAAAGTTGCTTAGCACACTTTCTCATGTCGAAGAAACATTAGATTGCCTTGAACTTGTTAAAAAGAGATCACATGTGTAGAAGTCCTAGATTAGCACGGATAACTCAAACAACCACGCTAGACCTCATAACTGAACCAAAGTAGTTCTTGACGGTTCACCGATAATCATAACTTCTAACTTAAGAGAACAGTGACCTTCTTGTAACATATGACAGCAATCTAAGTTTCTTAGCACACTTTCTCAAGTCAAAGCGTCATTAGATAGCCTTGAACTTAACAAAAAGAGATCTCATGTCTAGAAGTACTATATGAATACGGACAGCTGAAAGGATCAAGCTACACATCATAACTCGACAAAAGTAGTTCGTTACGGTTCTCTAATAATCATAACTTTTAGCTTTTGAGAACAATCACCTATTTCCATCATATGAGAGCAACAAAAGTTGCTTAGCACACTTTGTCATGTCAAAGTGACATTACCTTGCCTTGAACTTCGAAAAAAGATATCACATGTGTAGAAGTCCTAGATAAGAACGAATAGCTCAAACGACCAAGCTAGACCTCATAACTCGACCAAACTAGTTCGTGACGGTTCACTGATAATCATAACTTCTAGCCTAAGAGAACAATCACCAATTTGCAACATATGAGAGCAACCTAAGTTGCTTAGCACACTTTCTCATGTGAAAGCGACATTATATGGGCCTTAAAGTTAGTAAAAAGAGATCACATGTGTAGAACTCCAAGATTAGCATGGATAGCTCAAAAGACCACGCCAGACCTCATAACTCAACCAAAATAGTTCTTGACGGTTCACTGATAATGATAACTTATAACTTAAGAGAACAATAACCTTCTTGTAACATATGAGACCAATCTAAGTTTCTTAGCACACTTTCTCAAGTCGAAGTGACATTAGATAGCCTTGAACTTAGCAAAAAGAGATCTCATGTCTAGAAGTACTATAAGAATACGGACTGCTGAAAGGATCAAGCTACACATCATAACTCGACCAAAGTAGTTCGTTACGGTTCACTGATAATCATAACAATTAGCTTTTGAGAACAATCACCTAGTTCCAACATATGAGAGCAACAAAAGTTGCTTAGCACACTTTCTCATGTCGAAGCAACATTAGATTGCCTTGAACTTGTTAAAAAGAGATCACATGTGTAGAAGTCCTAGATTAGCACGGATAACTCAAACAACCACGCTAGACCTCATAACTGAACCAAAGTAGTTCTTGACGGTTCACCGATAATCATAACTTCTAACTTAAGAGAACAGTGACCTTCTTGTAACATATGACAGCAATCTAAGTTTCTTAGCACACTTTCTCAAGTCAAAGCGTCATTAGATATCCTTGAACTTAACAAAAAGAGATCTCATGTCTAGAAGTACTATATGAATACGGACAGCTGAAAGGATCAAGCTACACATCATAACTCGACAAAAGTAGTTCGTTACGGTTCTCTAATAATCATAACTTTTAGCTTTTGAGAACAATCACCTATTTCCATCATATGAGAGCAACAAAAGTTGCTTAGCACACTTTGTCATGTCAAAGTGACATTACCTTGCCTTGAACTTCGAAAAAAGATATCACATGTGTAGAAGTCCTAGATAAGAACGAATAGCTCAAACGACCAAGCTAGACCTCATAACTCGACCAAACTAGTTCGTGACGGTTCACTGATAATCATAACTTCTAGCCTAAGAGAACAATCACCAATTTGCAACATATGAGAGCAACCTAAGTTGCTTAGCACACTTTCTCATGTGAAAGCGACATTACATGGGCCTTAAAGTTAGTAAAAAGAGATCACATGTGTAGAACTCCAAGATTAGCATGGATAGCTCAAAAGACCACGCCAGACCTCATAACTCAACCAAAATAGTTCTTGACGGTTCACCGATAATGATAACTTATAACTTAAGAGAACAATGACCTACTTGTAACATATGAGACCAATCTAAGTTTCTTAGCACACTTTCTCAAGTCGAAGTGACATTAGATAGCCTTGAACTTAGCAAAAAGAGATCTCATGTCTAGAAGTACTATATGAATACGGACTGCTGAAAGGATCAAGCTACACATCATAACTCGACCAAAGTAGTTCGTTACGGTTCACTGATAATCAAAACTTCTAGTGTCAGAGAACAATCACCAAGTTGCAACATATGAGAGCAACCTAAGTTGCTTAGCACACTTTCTCATGTTAAAGCGACATTACATGGGCCTTGAATTTAGCAAACAGAGATCAAATGTGTAGAAGTCCTAGACAAGCACGAATAACTCAAACGACCACGCTAGGCCTCATAAATGAACCAAAGTAGTTCATGACACGATAGCCATAACTTCTAACTTAAGAGAACAATCACATAGTTGCAACATAATAGAGCAACCTAAGTTCCTTAGCACACTTTCTCATGTCAAAGCGACATTACATGGGCCTTGAAGTTAGCAAAAAGAGATCACATGTGTAGAAGTCCTAGATTAGCACGGATAGCTCAAACGACCACGCTAGACCTCATAACTCAACCAATGTAGTTCTTGACGGTTCACCGATAATCATAACTTCTAACTTAACAGAACAGTGACCTTCTTGTAACATATGACACCAATCTAAGTTTCTTAGCACACTTTCTCAAGTCGAAGCGACATTAGATAGCCTTGAACTTAACAAAAAGAGATCTCATGCCTTGAAGTACTATATGAATACGGACTGCTGAAAGGATCAAGCTACACATCATAACTCGACCAAAGTAGTTCGTTACGGTTCTCTAATAATCATAACAATTAGCTTTTGAGAACAATCACCTAGTTCCAACATATGAGAGCAACAAAAGTTGCTTAGCACACTTTCTCATGTCGAAGCAACATTAGATTGCCTTGAACTTGTTAAAAAGAGATCACATGTGTAGAAGTCCTAGATTAGCACGGATAGCTCAAACGACCACGCTAGACATCATAACTCGACCAAACTAGTTCGTGACGGTTCAATGATAATCATAACTTCTAGCGTAACAGAACAATCACATATTTGCAACATATGAGAGCAACCTAAGTTGCTTAGCACACTTTCTCATGTGAAAGCAACATTACATGGGCCTTAAAGTTAGTAAAAAGAGATCACATGTGTAGAACTCCAAGATTAGCATGGATAGCTCAAAAGACCACGCCACACCTCATAGCTCAACCAAAATAGTTCTTGACGGTTCACCGATAATGATAACTTATAACTTAAGAGAACAATGACCTACTTGTAACATATGAGACCAATCTAAGTTTCTTAGCACACTTTCTCAAGTCGAAGTGACATTAGATAGCCTTGAACTTAGCAAAAAGAGATCTCATGTCTAGAAGTACTATATGAATACGGACTGCTGAAAGGATCAAGCTACACATCATAACTCGACCAAAGTAGTTCGTTACGGTTCACTGATAATCAAAACTTCTAGTGTCAGAGAACAATCACCAAGTTGCAACATATGAGAGCAACCTAAGTTGCTTAGCACACTTTCTCATGTTAAAGCGACATTACATGGGCCTTCAATTTAGCAAAAAGAGATCAAATGTGTAGAAGTCCTAGATAAGCACGAATAACTCAAACGACCACGCTAGGCCTCATAACTGAACCAAAGTAGTTCATGACACGATAGCCATAACTTCTAACTTAAGAGAACAATCACATAGTTGCAACATAATAGAGCAACCTAAGTTCCTTAGCACACTTTCTCATGTCAAAGCGACATTACATGGGCCTTGAAGTTAGCAAAAAGAGATCACATGTGTAGAAGTCCTAGATTAGCACGGAAAGCTCAAACGACCACGCTAGACCTCATAACTCAACCAATGTAGTTCTTGACGGTTCACCGATAATCATAACTTCTAACTTAACAGAACAGTGACCTTCTTGTAACATATGACACCAATCTAAGTTTCTTAGCACACTTTCTCAAGTCGAAGCGACATTAGATAGCCTTGAACTTAACAAAAAGAGATCTCATGTCTTGAAGTACTATTTGAATACGGACTGCTGAAAGGATCAAGCTGCACATCATAACTCGACCAAAGTAGTTCGTTACGGTTCTCTATTAATCATAACAATTAGCTTTTGAGAACAATCACCTAGGTTCAACATATGAGAGCAACAAAAGTTGCTTAGCACACTTTCTCATGTCGAAGCAACATTAGATTGCCTTGAACTTGTTAAAAAGAGATCACATGTGTAGAAGTCCTAGATTAGCACGGATAGCTCAAACGACCACGCTAGAGATCATAACTCAACCAAACTAGTTCGTGACGGTTCACTGATAATCATAACTTCTAGCGTAAGAGAACAATCACCAATTTGCAACATATGAGAGCAACCTAAGTTGCTTAGCACACTTTCTCATGTGAAAGCGACATTACATGGGCCTTAAAGTTAGCAAAAAGAGATCACATGTGTAGAACTCCAAGATTAGCATGGATAGCTCAAACGACCACGCCAGACCTCATAACTCAACCAAAATAGTTCTTGACGGTTCACCGATAATCATAACTTATAACTTAAGAGAACAATGACCTTCTTGTAAGATATAAGACCAATCTAAGTTTCTTAGCACACTTTCTCAAGTCGAAGTGACATTAGATAGCCTTGAACTTAGAAAAAAGAGATCTCATGTCTAGAAGTACGATATGAATACGGACTGCTGAAAGGATCAAGCTACACATCATAACTCGACCAAACTAGTTTGTGACGGTTCAATGATAATCATAACTTCTAGCGTAAGAGAACAATCACATATTTGCAACATATGAGAGCAACCTAAGTTGCTTAGCACACTTTCTCATGTGAAAGCAACATTACATGGGCCTTAAAGTTAGTAAAAAGAGATCACATGTGTAGAACTCCAAGATTAGCATGTATAGCTCAAAAGACCACGCGACACCTCATAACTCAACCAAAATAGTTCTTGACGGTTCACCGATAATGATAACTTATAACTTAAGAGAACAATGACCTACTTGTAACATATGAGACCAATCTAAGTTTCTTAGCACACTTTCTCAAGTCGAAGTGACATTAGATAGCCTTGAACTTAGCAAAAAGAGATCTCATGTCTAGAAGTACTATATGAATACGGACTGCTGAAAGGATCAAGCTACACATCATAACTCGACCAAAGTAGTTCGTTACGGTTCACTGATAATCAAAACTTCTAGTGTCAGAGAACAATCACCAAGTTGCAACATATGAGAGCAACCTAAGTTGCTTAGCACACTTTCTCATGTTAAAGCGACATTACATGGGCCTTGAATTTAGCAAAAAGAGATCAAATGTGTAGAAGTCCTAGATAAGCAGGAATAACTCAAACGACCACGCTAGGCCTCATAACTGAACCAAAGTAGTTCATGACACGATAGCCATAACTTCTAACTTAAGAGAACAATCACATAGTTGCAACATAATAGAGCAACCTAAGTTCCTTAGCACACTTTCTCATGTCAAAGCGACATTACATGGGCCTTGAAGTTAGCAAAAAGAGATCACATGTGTAGAAAACCTAGATTAGCACGGATAGCTCAAACGACCACGCTAGACCTCATAACTCAACCAATGTAGTTCTTGACGGTTCACCGATAATCATAACTTCTAAATTAACAGAACAGTGACCTTCTTGTAACATATGACACCAATCTAAGTTTCTTAGCACACTTTCTCAAGTCGAAGCGACATTAGATAGCCTTGAACTTAACAAAAAGAGATCTCATGTCTTGAAGTACTATATGAATACGGACTGTTGAAAGGATCAAGCTACACATCATAACTCGACCAAAGTAGTTCGTTACGGTTCTCTAATATTCATAACAATTAGCTTTTGAGAACAATCACCTAGTTCCAACATATGAGAGCAACAAAAGTTGCTTAGCACACTTTCTCATGTCGAAGCAACATTAGATTGCCTTGAACTTGTTAAAAAGAGATCACATGTGTAGAAGTCCTAGATTAGCACGGATAGCTCAAACGACCACGCTAGAGATCATAACTCAACCAAACTAGTTCGTGACGGTTCACTGATAATCATAACTTCTAGCGTAAGAGAACAATCACCAATTTGCAACATATGAGAGCAACCTAAGTTGCTTAGCACACTTTCTCATGTGAAAGCGACATTACATGGGCCTTAAAGTTAGCAAAAAGAGATCACATGTGTAGAACTCCAAGATTAGCATGGATAGCTCAAACGAACACGCCAGACCTCATAACTCAACCAAAATAGTTCTTGACGGTTCACCGATAATCATAACTTATAACTTAAGAGAACAGTGACCTTCGTGTAATATATGACACCAATCTAAGTTTCTTAGCACACTTTCTCAAGTCGAAGCGACATTAGATAGCCTTGAACTTAACAAAAAGAGATCTCATGTCTTGAAGTACTATATGAATACGGACTGCTGAAAGGATCAAGCTACACATCATAACTCGACCAAAGTAGTTCGTTACGGTTCTCCGATAATCATAACTTTTAGCTTTTGAGAACAATCACCTAGTTCCAACATATGAGAGCAACAAAAGTTGGTTAGCACACTTTGTCATGTCAAAGCGACATTACCTTGCCTTGAACTTTGAAAAAAGATATCACATGTGTAGAAGTCCTAGATGAGAACGAATAGCTCAAACGACCAAGCTAGACCTCATAACTCGACCAAACTAGTTCGTGACGGTTCACTGATAATCATAACTTCTAGCGTAACAGAACAATCACCAATTTGCAACATATGAGAGCAACCTAAGTTGCTTAGCACACTTTCTCATGTGAAAGCGACATTATATTGGCCTTAAAGTTAGCAAAAAGAGATCATATGTGTAGAAGTCCTAGATTAGCACGGATAGCTTAAACGACCACACTAGACCTCATAACTCAACCAAAGTAGTTCTTGACGGTTCACCGATAATCATAACTTCTAACTTAACAGAACAGTGACCTTCTTGTAACATATGACACCAATCTAAGTTTCTTAGCACACTTTCTCAAGTCGAAGCGGCATTAGATAGCCTTGAACTTAACAAAAAGAGATCTCATGCCTTGAAGTACTATATGAATACGGACTGCTGAAAGGATCAAGCTACACATCATAACTCGACCAAAGTAGTTCGTTACGGTTCTCTAATAATCATAACAATTAGCTTTTGAGAACAATCACCTAGTTCCAACATATGAGAGCAACAAAAGTTGCTTAGCACACTTTCTCATGTCGAAGCAACATTAGATTGCCTTGAACTTGTTAAAAAGAGATCACATGTGTAGAAGTCCTAGATTAGCACGGATAGCTCAAACGACCACGCTAGACATCATAACTCGACCAAACTAGTTCGTGACGGTTCAATGATAATCATAACTTCTAGCGTAACAGAACAATCACATATTTGCAACATATGAGAGCAACCTAAGTTGCTTAGCACACTTTCTCATGTGAAAGCAACATTACATGGGCCTTAAAGTTAGTAAAAAGAGATCACATGTGTAGAACTCCAAGATTAGCATGGATAGCTCAAAAGACCACGCCACACCTCATAGCTCAACCAAAATAGTTCTTGACGGTTCACCGATAATGATAACTTATAACTTAAGAGAACAATGACCTACTTGTAACATATGAGACCAATCTAAGTTTCTTAGCACACTTTCTCAAGTCGAAGTGACATTAGATAGCCTTGAACTTAGCAAAAAGAGATCTCATGTCTAGAAGTACTATATGAATACGGACTGCTGAAAGGATCAAGCTACACATCATAACTCGACCAAAGTAGTTCGTTACGGTTCACTGATAATCAAAACTTCTAGTGTCAGAGAACAATCACCAAGTTGCAACATATGAGAGCAACCTAAGTTGCTTAGCACACTTTCTCATGTTAAAGCGACATTACATGGGCCTTCAATTTAGCAAAAAGAGATCAAATGTGTAGAAGTCCTAGATAAGCACGAATAACTCAAACGACCACGCTAGGCCTCATAACTGAACCAAAGTAGTTCATGACACGATAGCCATAACTTCTAACTTAAGAGAACAATCACATAGTTGCAACATAATAGAGCAACCTAAGTTCCTTAGCACACTTTCTCATGTCAAAGCGACATTACATGGGCCTTGAAGTTAGCAAAAAGAGATCACATGTGTAGAAGTCCTAGATTAGCACGGAAAGCTCAAACGACCACGCTAGACCTCATAACTCAACCAATGTAGTTCTTGACGGTTCACCGATAATCATAACTTCTAACTTAACAGAACAGTGACCTTCTTGTAACATATGACACCAATCTAAGTTTCTTAGCACACTTTCTCAAGTCGAAGCGACATTAGATAGCCTTGAACTTAACAAAAAGAGATCTCATGTCTTGAAGTACTATTTGAATACGGACTGCTGAAAGGATCAAGCTGCACATCATAACTCGACCAAAGTAGTTCGTTACGGTTCTCTATTAATCATAACAATTAGCTTTTGAGAACAATCACCTAGGTTCAACATATGAGAGCAACAAAAGTTGCTTAGCACACTTTCTCATGTCGAAGCAACATTAGATTGCCTTGAACTTGTTAAAAAGAGATCACATGTGTAGAAGTCCTAGATTAGCACGGATAGCTCAAACGACCACGCTAGAGATCATAACTCAACCAAACTAGTTCGTGACGGTTCACTGATAATCATAACTTCTAGCGTAAGAGAACAATCACCAATTTGCAACATATGAGAGCAACCTAAGTTGCTTAGCACACTTTCTCATGTGAAAGCGACATTACATGGGCCTTAAAGTTAGCAAAAAGAGATCACATGTGTAGAACTCCAAGATTAGCATGGATAGCTCAAACGACCACGCCAGACCTCATAACTCAACCAAATAGTTCTTGACGGTTCACCGATAATCATAACTTATAACTTAAGAGAACAATGACCTCTTGTAAGATATAAGACCAATCTAAGTTTCTTAGCACACTTTCTCAAGTCGAAGTGACATTAGATAGCCTTGAACTTAGAAAAAGAGATCTCATGTCTAGAAGTACGATATGAATACGGACTGCTGAAAGGATCAAGCTACACATCATAACTACCAAACTAGTTTGTGACGGTTCAATGATAATCATAACTTCTAGCGTAAGAGAACAATCACATATTTGCAACATATGAGAGCAACCTAAGTTGCTTAGCACACTTTCTCATGTGAAAGCAACATTACATGGGCCTTAAAGTTAGTAAAAAGAGATCACATGTGTAGAACTCCAAGATTAGCATGTATAGCTCAAAAGACCACGCGACACCTCATAACTCAACCAAAATAGTTCTTGACGGTTCACCGATAATGATAACTTATAACTTAAGAGAACAATGACCTACTTGTAACATATGAGACCAATCTAAGTTTCTTAGCACACTTTCTCAAGTCGAAGTGACATTAGATAGCCTTGAACTTAGCAAAAAGAGATCTCATGTCTAGAAGTACTATATGAATACGGACTGCTGAAAGGATCAAGCTACACATCATAACTCGACCAAAGTAGTTCGTTACGGTTCACTGATAATCAAAACTTCTAGTGTCAGAGAACAATCACCAAGTTGCAACATATGAGAGCAACCTAAGTTGCTTAGCACACTTTCTCATGTTAAAGCGACATTACATGGGCCTTGAATTTAGCAAAAAGAGATCAAATGTGTAGAAGTCCTAGATAAGCAGGATAACTCAAACGACCACGCTAGGCCTCATAACTGAACCCAAAGTAGTTCATGACACGATAGCCATAACTTCTAACTTAAGAGAACAATCACATAGTTGCAACATAATAGAGCAACCTAAGTTCCTTAGCACACTTTCTCATGTCAAAGCGACATTACATGGGCCTTGAAGTTAGCAAAAAGAGATCACATGTGTAGAAAACCTAGATTAGCACGGATAGCTCAAACGACCACAGCTAGACCTCATAACTCAACCAATGTAGTTCTTGACGGTTCACCGATAATCATAACTTCTAAATTAACAGAACAGTGACCTTCTTGTAACATATGACACCAATCTAAGTTTCTTAGCACACTTTCTCAAGTCGAAGCGACTTAGATAGCTTGAACTTAACAAAAAGAGATCTCATGTCTTGAAGTACTATATGAATACGGACTGTTGAAAGGATCAAGCTACACATCATAACTCGACCAAAGTAGTTCGTTACGGTTCTCTAATATTCATAACAATTAGCTTTTGAGAACAATCACCTAGTTCCAACATATGAGAGCAACAAAAGTTGCTTAGCACACTTTCTCATGTCGAAGCAACATTAGATTGCCTTGAACTTGTTAAAAAGAGATCACATGTGTAGAAGTCCTAGATTAGCACGGATAGCTCAAACGACCACGCTAGAGATCATAACTCAACCAAACTAGTTCGTGACGGTTCACTGATAATCATAACTTCTAGCGTAAGAGAACAATCACCAATTTGCAACATATGAGAGCAACCTAAGTTGCTTAGCACACTTTCTCATGTGAAAGCGACATTACATGGGCCTTAAAGTTAGCAAAAAGAGATCACATGTGTAGAACTCCAAGATTAGCATGGATAGCTCAAACGAACACGCCAGACCTCATAACTCAACCAAAATAGTTCTTGACGGTTCACCGATAATCATAACTTATAACTTAAGAGAACAGTGACCTTCGTGTAATATATGACACCAATCTAAGTTTCTTAGCACACTTTCTCAAGTCGAAGCGACATTAGATAGCCTTGAACTTA
>JAKUCM010005877.1:0-18063 GCA_023374145.1 Lepidium sativum
GATGATACTTCAGCCATTACGTGTCCGAGGTCTTTTGTTCTTCTTAGGATCGGTTGTTTTGGCACAAATATTTTTTCGTTCCAAGATTTTGGCAATTTGTCGATGAGAACCATTGCAGCTAGATTGTCATCGATCATCATTCCTTTCAGCTGGAATCTTGGAGATTATTGCTTCATAATCGTGCAGTTGATCAAGGATAGGAAGATCATCTTTCATGAAGAACGATGTCCATCGCAAGGTCACATATTGTTTCTTACCTTCGTCTTCTGCACCGTACTTCTTCTTCAAGCTTTCCCAGATTTCCTTTGCTGATTCAAAATTTACATAAATGTCAAATAGCCTCTCCGACAGATGACAGAGAATATGACCTCTGCAGCTTTGATTGTTCTCCCGGGAATTTCACTTCTTTTTCCCCTTTTGCAGTTTTTGATTCGGTAGAATCCTCAATCCTGATTTCGGCTAATGCCTTGGATTCTTCTTCTCCATTCAGTACATAATCGATACTTAATTCTTGGAAGAAGAACATGAGTTCTTCTGACAATCTTCGATAATTCATCCCCCTCAGTGGCTGAAGTTTTAGACAGATCCGGAATAGCACCGTATCTCACCATCGATTGTGTAACTTGGCGAGAAGATGAAATGTTCTTTTAAGATTGTTGTTCAAAGAGAGATTAAAGAAGATAGAGACTTGGAGCTTTGAATCGTTTCTTGGGTTGAGACGAAGCTTTGATGGTGGATTGTTGAGATCAGTTAATGGAGTCGAAGATGAGTTCTTTTGAACTTAAAAGAACATTTCCCACCACTCATTCTTTGTGAGAAACCAGTTCAATCAAGATAAGTATCCTCCATCGATATCCAAGATCATTCAAGGGAAAATCTATTTAAAGCCAAGAGTTCTTCAGTAAATCAAGAATGAATATCTTTAGCTTATTCTTCGGTCACTCTGAACTCGAAGTCTCCACCTTTTTTTATATCATTACTTGGTTTAATTTGTTTCCGATATCTCTTAACCGAGGTATTAATCTTGGTTTAATTTTGAAACAAATGAACCGAGTGTTGAACCAATTGGTCTAATGTATTAAGTTTACATGTTTAGTTTTGATGAAAAAATTTGTAAACAAATTACAATTGTCCAAAAGATTATCATTGTGTCTAATGCTAGACGTTAAACATTGTGAGAGTCACCATCAACCGGGAAAAAGATCTAAAGTTATAAAGAGCCAGCACTATATTTGGTCGAAAGAAAATAAGAAGCTACTCTGAGGCAAATTTGATACTAATGATATCTTTGTTATTTTTGTTTTCTTTTTCATACATGTTGTGTAATGTAGTTTATTTATTTCTCATTATAATAATTTTTTTTGCTCCTTTTTTTGGATTATAGCTTGAATTCGGATTTGAGAGTCTGAATTCAACTTGATGCGATCCAAATTTTGGGTTGATGCTTCTTCTAGTGCCATCTTCACTGCCATTGCTTAACCATTAAAGGCGATAATGCAATGTAAGATCGAACTACATGGTTATCAAAATATTATATATACAAATTTTTCTTTATAGTTTCTGATATTTATTGTTAGTTAAATCAACAAAATTCAATTTACTGAGATTTCATGATTAATTAAAATCAAACACATGAACATAAATAAACGAATATAGCATACAGTCAAAGCCCGTTCTTAATGGAATCTTAGTGGACAGTTTAAACCATAATGGATCACTTTTCTGCAATCAGAAGGATCTTGTTGACCTGTATTTTTTCTCAAACCACATTGTGAATATTTTTTTTGTTGGTCTATCACATCATATTATTAGATCTTAATCTATTACTAGTTATAATTTTATATTTTATCACTAACATATATTTTCCAACATTTAGGTTCCGATTGATACTGTTCCATTATTTTTTGCTTTGTCTTTTGCGTCTTAATGTTTGTTGCTCGATCCTTAAAGATTCCAGCTGACCCAGCCATTTCTGATTCTCAGTTCCACACTGCATCCGTAGAGATAGTTAGTCTCACGGGAAAATTACAGTCTTGATTTTGAAAACAGGGTGGTCTTGCTTTGTTAGGGAGAGAACTTTAGATTCCTACTATTCCTTTGCGGTTGTGATTGCTTTTATTTAAGTTTTTCTAGTGAGACCAAAAAAGTTGTGAAGCAGGCATATTTCTTGATTTCTTGATTTAACTAAGAATAAAATAAATGAGTTAAATTAGTAATTTTAATAAATAATAAATATGAAAAATTTAAGTGGAAAGAAAATATTATTTTTAGTTTTTTTTGAAAAAAAAATACATTGTTTTTAGAATATAAAATAAAGGAATGAGATATGACAACTCGACTATATTATTTTACTATTTTTCGAACATCTAGTCATTCTTTAAATCTTCCACAGTAATTTCGATTTATCTTTCGGCATTTAATTACACATCAATAGGATGAAAGCAAACTCTTATATTTTGTGTCAATCTATCCCAACTATGCACAAATGCCCAAAATTCATAGGTGAATGTGAGTATATGTTATAATTCTGTTACCAATTAATTTAAAAGAAAGAGAAAGATAAATGTTTTTCTTTGTCAGTGTCCACAGATCCGCATTTAAAACCTGTAAAAGGCTCATCCACTTTGTTAATAATTTTGAAGGAAATCTTCTTGTTGAAAGACATAACTTAGAAAGAGCTTAAAGTGTAATTTATCCTATGATTAGGAAAAGAGTTGTTATATTTAGGAGTTATCTAAATATAATCATAGTTCTTTTTCTTATTGTATTTTGTTTTAGTGTGTCTATATATTCATGTCAAAGTTGTGACATTAATCAAAGAGAGACAAATACATTGTTAAAGTTTTTTGGTTTTGAGCTATTTTCCAAAGCTTTTAATATAAAGAAGTGTTGTTCTTATTTGTCTTTAAGACTGCAATTGTCTTATTAAACTATATTTGGTATCAGAGCATTATAGTTTACTACGAGGAGACCAAGAATTGTGTTGCACGTTGAGGTGATTATCGAGTTAGGAGATTGAGAAGTCATGAGTGAATTGGTTGAGTCAAAACTGAAGGAAGGAGGGGAATCTTCGTCGTCTATACAATGTCTGATGTTAACGACTACAAAGTATACAGTTTGGTCCAGGAGAATGAAGGTCTTACTTGAGGTGCATAGAGTTTGGGATGCTACTGAAACCCTTTCCGAAAACTACATTGTTTCGAGCACAAAATGTATTACATTTGATTCATGGTGATTTGTGTGAACCTTTGACACCTCCTACCCCAGCAAATAACAAGTATATTTTCGTTCTTATTGATGATCACTCTCGGTTTATATGAAGCATTCTCTTGAAAGAAAAAGGAGAAGTTTTGAGAAATTCAAGTATTTTAAGTCTCTTGTTGAGAAAGAAACCAGATTTAATATCAAGATTTTAAGAACATATAGAGGAGGGGAGTTCATGTCACATGAATTCAAATTATTTTGTGATAAAACCGGAGTTCAAAGAAACACGACAGCCCCGTTTACTCCTCAATAAAATGGAGTTGTTGAGAGAAGAAATCGTACATTGATGGAAATGACTCGAAGTATGTTGAAACACATGAATCTACCGATATTCCTATGGGAGAGGCTGTGAGACATGCTACATATCTCATAAATATGATATCTACACGAGCTTTGAAAGATCAAACTTCATATGAAGCTTACAAAGGAAGAAAACCGAGAGTACAACATCTTAGAATATTTAGTTGTTTAGGGTATGCTAAAATAGAAGGTCTTCATCTTAAGAAATTAGATGATCGCTCTCAGATGTTGGTACACTTAGGGATAGAGCCTGGAACAAAAGCCTATCGATTGTATGATCCTACAAACCGAAAGATAGTTGTTAGTCGTGATATTTTTTTTGACGAAAACAAAAGTTGGACATGGAATGAATCAGAACCAAATGAGAGTTATGTAGCTCAAGATGTGATGATAAGTGAAGACTTCATGACAAGAAACGAGCTCACAAATGAACAGATCACCGAAGAGGAGGAAGAAAGTATAACCGAGGGAAACCAAGGGTTATCTCTTCGAATATCTTCTAGGGAAACAAAGAAGCCAAGTTCCTTGGAGGATTTTCTTATTCTTTGTGAGCATGAGAGTGTGTTTCTTCTGTTGCTTGTTAATGAAGAACCCTACTGTAAGTCTCGTCTCCCGACTCTTTGAGACACATGTCACTTTGTTCCAAACACATTCAATCTTTATTTAATAACTAAGATGGTCCCAAAATCTTATATAAAATCTCTCGAATAAAAATTATTAAAATAAAGAAAATAACAAAGAAAATGTCTTACAAAAGGAGACTCGGCAGCTACTCACGATCCTAGATCTGAACTGGAAAAAGGGAAAATGAGGGGGTGAGTATAAATACTCAGTGAGTATATCACTTCTGTCCACTGAGGTTCAAAGCTCTAACTTAATATTAAACATCGTCTATCCTAAGCATATAAAGCAATCATGTGCAACTTGTGTATTTCAACAAGTTGTACCAATCAGGTTGGTCTACCAGTAGCAGCCAACTGTGGCTTCAAAGCCCCTCCACGATGGCTTCAGAGCCCCTTGATTGGGAGACCATGGTCCGTAACTCGATCTTCCATAGCTCGTCAGCGGTTTTTGGGCTGAAGCACTCATGTCGGCTCACTTCAGACCATTGTCTCTTTTCCACGTGGATTTTCGGCCCGTAGCCCAATTCCTCCGCGTCACACTTTTTAAGAGACATCCAGACCATTATCTCTTTTCCACGGGGATTGTCGGCCCGTAGCCCAATTCCTCCACGTCACCACTTTTAAAAGACACGTCACTTACTCATTTACTCAATTTTTATCTACTTATATTTCATCAGAACATCAAATATATCACATCTTCTCAGATGCCTCAACAAATACATATGCTAATTAGTTATATATTATATAATAATTCAAACAACTATCCTATTTCCAAACATTCACAAAATCTCTAAAATATTATCTTAGAGTTATATAATATTTAATATATGATTAAAAGTATTCTAATTTAATATTTTTAGTTTCTATAATAAACGAGTATAATATTAAATTAAAACTAAAAGTCTCGGATATCATATCCTCACCTCGTTTGGCCGGTGACAGATTCAAAAACGCAGCCAAAAGCAAACTCAACAACTTTCACAGCAAAAACCTTCACACATAAGCAATAAGGCAGAACTAGGGTTCATCAGTCAACCAAAACAGATGATTTTTGCTGACCAAGCAACAACATTACAGATCAGATCTTACCTAGATTTGAAGGTCTGACAGTTCTGTTGCGTTCTTGAATATTCTCTTTATCTAAATCTAACGACAACCTGACTTTCCTTGCATAGATCTAGTCAGAAAACGACCCTAAATATGCCAAATCGAACATAGCAATTAGACCAAAAATCAAAATTCTCTGAGTCTGGAAATAGAAACTAAGTTGATGTCTTACCTTAAACTCGATGTAACTCTCTCAATACTACTCTGATCAACAATGAGATTAAAGCTACAGAAACTTCAGAGAAAGATCTTTCTAGAACTACCAAAATCATCAATAGGCTATTTATATCGGATTAGTTATTGGCCCAAAAAAATAATAGTTCGTACTGGATTCCTTACCACTTGGAGACTGCTCTAGGTTGATCAATCAACTTTGGCAATGAAGGTACATGCTATGAGGCTCGAGTTTGAAGATTGCATAAGAGGAAGAAGTTTAGACGGCGCCGAATTATTAGGCATAAATAGATGATGCATATTTTCCTTTTTTCTCAACAAGCTTGATCTCCCTTAAACAACTCTTTTATTGGGCCTTATAGGCCACAAAATTAATTCTTTAACTTAAGGTTGGGTCTCACAATTCTCCTCCAATTTTAGGAATTCGTCCCCAAATTTGGTATGTACATTATTATGCTCTCTTTCTTGAAATGCTCTGGAAAATCTTTCTGCATCTCTTTTTCTGACTTCCATATTAATTCCTGAATACCATCTGTCTCCCAGAAAACCTGAACCGTCATACTTTTCTTACTGATGGAGCTAACCTCTCTTTAATCTACAATCGATACCGATTTCCCTTTAATCGACAAATCAGACTCCAAGTTCTCTGCTCGATATGAGATAATGAGCTTTGGCTCTTTGATCATTTTCCTGAGCACAGACACATGAAAAATATTATGAAATGTTGCAAGCTCTAGAGGTATATCAAACCGATATGCAACAACTCCAATTCTTTGAGTGATGGGGTATGGTCCCATGTACCTTGGCTTCAGCTTCCCTCTCTTAATCCGACTGTTCACACCTCCGAACATTCTCATCTTCAAGTACACTAAGTTGAATACCTTAAACTCCAAACTCTTTTGCCTTTTATCCGCATAACTTTTCTGACGGTCATGAGCTTCTCCTAACCTCTTCTTAAGGATATCTACCTGCCCCCTTGTCTCTTTAATGATTGCATGCTTCATGTTTTGGCGCTCCCCCACTTCTGTCCAACAAAGTGGAGTACGACAAGCTCGTCTATAAAGAGCCTCATATGGAGGCATGCCTATGCTTGCATGATAAGTGTTATTATAAGCAAACTCTGCTAATGGTAAGTATCGTTCCCAACGACCTCTCCAATCCAACATACAAGCTCTAAGCATGTCCTCCAACGTTTGAATCATCCTCTCGGATTGACCATCTGTCTGCCGGTGATATGTTGTATTCATCTGCACCTTGGTCCCTAAAGCCTTTTGAAATGCACCCCAAAAATTTGATGACAACTTTGGATCTCTGTCTGAGATAATGCTCACCGGAACACCATGCATTCTAACAATATCTTCAACATATCTCTGAGCTAAGCATTGTGCAGTGTCCTTCTTGTTGATCGCTAATAAATGCGCAGACTTTGTTAATCGGTCTACAATTACCCAAATTGCATTCTGCTTATTTACTATCCTTGGAAAACCAGTAACAAAGTCCATAGTCACCATATCTCATTTCCATTCGGGTAATGGTAAACTCTAAAGAAGTCCACTCGGAACCTGGTGTTCTGCCTTCACCAACTGACAAGTCGTGCATTTTGCCACCCAATCTACTACATCTCGTTTCATCCAGCTCAAGTGGTAATACCGCTTCAGATCCTGATACATCTTGGTAGAACCCGAATGAATAGAGAAATGTGAATGATGTGCTTGCTTTAATATCTCTCCCTTTAGAACTTTGTCATCAGGAACACAAAGTCGACCCCTGAATACATGTGTTCCATTCTTTGTGGTCTCAAAACCCACAACTCTAATTGCCACTGACTTTAGTAGGGATGCATCACTCTTTTGCAGCTCACGAATCATCCACAACAAATCTGTTTGGTTTACTGCTTTGAAGCCCAAAACATCATCTTCTACAGTCACTTCTCAAATTTTGAGGTTAGAGAACATTACTCCTAGCTCTTGCACTTCCTTTGTGCTTGACGCATCGCTCCCTCTCATGCTTAATGCATCTGCTACCAGTTTAGCTTTCTCCGGATGATAAGCGATATCCACTTCGTAGTCCGCCAACAACTCCACCCATCTCCTCTGTCTAAGATTTAGTTCTGCCTAAGTATATATGTACTTTAGAATTTTGTGGTCAGTAAACAATTGTACATTTTCTCCATACAAATATGCTCTCCAGACCTTAAGAGCAAATACCACAACTACAAGCTCCAAATCATGGGTAGGATAGTTGACCTCATGCTTCCTCAACTGTTTAGAGGCGTAACCAATCACCTTACCCTCTTGCATAAGAACACATCTAAGACCAGTTTTTGACGTATCTGTGTAAACCACATTTGGTACACCTACCCTCGGTAGTACTAACACAGGCGTCTTAGTCAAACATTCTTTCAGACTCTCAAAGCTCTGCTTGCACGCTTTAGACCACTCAAAACATGCTTCCTTACACGTTAGTTGTGTCAATGGCTTGGCCTAGCTCTAGAAAGCTGCGTACCTCAGTAGCACTCTTAGGTGTAATAAGCCAATCTGAAATTGTGCAAATCTTCTATATATCTACTGCAACTCCTTCTTATGTCTCAATGTGGCCTAAAAATCCAATTTTCTTCTGCCAAAAGTTGCACGTCTTCAACTTAGCATATAATTGATGCTCCCACAATGTTTGCAACACAATCCTTAAGTGTTCAACATGTTCTGCCTTACTTATAGAGTATATCAGAATGCCATCAATGAAAACAATAACAAACTTGTATAGATATTCCAGAAACACGTCATTCATCATTTTCATAAAAGTGGCAGGGGCATTCGTCAAACCAAAAGGCATCACTGTGAAGTCATAGTGCCCGTAACGTGTTCTAAAGGCCGTCTTTTTGATGTCATCTTCGGCGATACAAATCTGATGATAACTGGATGCCAAATACTTTTTTGAGAACCAAGACGCTCCTTGCAACTGGTCCAACAACTCATCAATCCGAGGTAGGGGATACTTATTCTTGATGGTCACCTTGTTTAGCCCTCGGTAGTCTATGTAAAGTCTGAAGCTGCCATCTTTCTTCTTCACAAACAACACAGGAGCTATCCATGGTGAACTACTAGGTCTAATGAACATTTTCTGTAACAGTTCCTCCAACTGCTTCCTTAGTTCTGCCATCTCTGATGGGGCTAAACGGTAAAGAGCTCTCGAGATTGGACCAATCCCTGGCTCTAGCTCAATAGTGGACTCATCATCTCTTCCAGGTGGGGGTCCTATCAGTGGTTTAAAAACATCTGCATACTCCACAGAAACTGGAGTATCTTTCAGCTATACTTCTGATTCTCCTCCTGCAACAAAGATTGTTGCCAAATAAACTTGAATCTCTTCCTACTGCGAACCTTCTACCTCCACTATTGCAGCATGTTGAGTCATTTTCCTGACATTGACTCCCTGAAACATCAAGTCTCCTTCTGCATGATTGAGATTAACTTGTGCTCTCAGAAAATCCAAATGAGCTTCATGGATTTCAACCAATCCATGCCTATAGTTACCTCATAGCTATTCAGCTCCATCTCAATAAAGTTTCCCAGCAGCGCTACAGTTTCTATAGTCACAAGGACGTCCCGATAGGTCCTTGATGACCCCACTAATTCAGAACATGCGGTTTCAATCTTCCTCTTCTTTTCAGAAAAAGCAATTCGGGAATCCCAACCCCTCGCTATATGCGGGCACACAAAACTATGTGTAGTGCCAAAGTCAAACATAGTGTGGGCTTCCATCCCTCCAGTAAGAATGGTTCTTACATAATTTCTTGAACTAAGCAACGCTAACTTACAAGAACTACCATTTTAAAAAATCATTTTGGAAACGAAACCATAACTTTTTTTTTGAGCGACAAGTTTTTTTTTTAAATAAAAATTCTATAAAAGAAAACAAATCATTTTGACACACAATTTGAAAACATTTTTTATTTTCTTATTTTATATTTTTTTAAAAGAAAATCATTTTAACACACAATTTGAATTTCTTTTTTTTCCTTACTTTACTGTCCGGGACAAAACCGACTTAGATTTTAACCTACGCTCTGATACCAATTTGTAACACCCGTCTCCCGACTCTTTAAGACACGTATCACTTCGTGTCAAACACATTCAATCTTTATTTAATAACTAAGATGGTCCCAAAATCTTACATAAAATCTCTCGAATTAAAATCATTAAAATAAAGAAAATAACGAAGAAAATGTCTTACAAAATAAATAATTGAAATAAATAATTTCAATGAAAAAGGGAGACTCGACAACTACTCACAATCCTAGATCCGATCTGGAAAAAGGGAAAAAATGAGGGGGTGAGAATAAATACTCAGTGAGGAGATCACTTCTGCCCACTGAGGCTCAAAGCTCTAACTTAATATTAAACATCGTCTATCCTAAACATAGAAAGCAATCATGTGCAACTTGTGTATTTCAACAAGTTGTACCAATCAGGTTTGTCTGCCAGTAGCAGCCAACATCACACACATCGGCTCAACCATACTCCGCGATGGCTTCAAGCCCCTCAGTTGGGAGACCACGGTCCGTAACTCGATCCTCCCTAGCTCGTCAGCGGTTTTTGGGCTGAAGCGGTCTCGTCGCTTCACTTCAGACCATTGTCTCTTTTCCACGAGGATTGTCGGCTGGTAGCCCAGTTCATCTGCGTCACACTTTTTAAGAGACATCCAGACCATTGTCTCTTTTCCAAGGGGATTGTCGGCCCGTAGCCCAATTCCTCCGCGTCACCACTTTTTAAAAGACATGTCACTTACTCATTTAGTCATTCTTTATCTACTTACTTTTCATCACAACATCAAATATACCACCTCTTATGAGATGCCTCAACAAATACATATTTTAATTATTTATATATTATATAATAATTCAAACAACTATCCTATTTTCAAACATACAGAAAATCCCTAAAATATTATCTAAGAGTTATATAATATTTAATATATCATTAAAAATATTCTAAATAAATCATTTTAACTTCTAGAATAAACGAGCCTAATATAAAATTAAAACTAAAAGTCTCGCAGATCATATCCTCACCTAGATTGGCCGGTGTCAGATTCAAAAACGCAGCCAAAAGCAAACCCAACAACTTTCACAGCAAAAACCTTTATACACAAGCAACAAGACAGAACTAGGGTTCATCAGTCAACCAAAAAAAATAATTCTTGCTGACCAAGCAATGACATTACAAATCATATCTTACCTAGATTCGAAGGTCCGGCGGTTCTATTGCGTTTCTGAATGTTCTCTTTATCCAAATCCAACGACAACATGACTTTCCTTGCACAGATCTAGTCAGAAAACGATCCTAAATATGCCAAGTCAAACACAACAATTAGACCAAAACTCAGAACTCTCTAAGTCTAGAAACAGAGACTGAGTTGATGTATTACCTTAAACTCGATGTAACTCTCTCAATACTACTCCGATCAACGATTCGATTGAAGATACATAAATTTCAGAGAAAGATCTTTCCAGAACTACCAAAATCATCAATAGGAGATTAATATCAGATTTGTTATGGGCCCGGAAAAATAGTAGTTCGGACTGGATTCCTTACCACTTAGAGGCTACTACAAGTTGATCAATCAACTTCGGCAATGAAGATACTTGCTATGAGGCTCGAGTTTGCAGATTGCATAAGAGGAAGAAGTTTAGACGGCGCCAAATTATTGAGTATAAATAGATGATGCATATTTTCATTTTTTTCTCAACAAACTTGATCTCCCTTGAACAACTCTTTTATTGGGCCTTATGGGCCACAAAATTAATTTCTTAGCCTAAGGTTGGGTCTCACACCTACGATTTTGGAGAAGCAAGTAAGTCACAAGTATGGATTGATGCTTGTATGGAGGAGCTAAAATCGATCCAAGAGATGAGACTTGGACACTTGTTGATCTACCATATGGAGTACAACCAATAGGGTTAAAATGGGTTTTCAAGGTAAAAAGAAATTTGGATGGTAGCATAAACAAGCACAAGGCTAGACTAGTTGCAAACGGCTATGTTCAAAAATATGGTATCGATTTTGAAGAAGTATTTGCACCTGTTGCTAGAATCGAGTCTATAAGGTTTACCATTGCCTTAGCAGCTAAAAGTGGATGGGAAATACATCATCTTGATGTTAAGATAGAGTTCTTACATGGAGAGTTGAAGGAAGAAGTCTATGTCACACAACCGGAAGGTTTTGTGATCAAACGAAAAGAAAGAAAAGTTTACAAGTTGAGTAAAGCTCTTTATGGGTTAAAGCAAGCTCCAAGGGCATAAAATGACAAGCTGAATTAAATTCTTAAGGAGCTCAAATTCACTTGATTCCTACACGACCATATATTGCCTTTAATGTTGGAGTGTTGAGTAGGTATATGCAAGACCCTAAAGAGTCTCATGGTGTGGCACTAAAGAAGATTCTAAGATATGTTCAAGGAACATTAACCCACAGACTTAGGCTTCTTAGAGACAAGAAAAAAAGGTTTGGTTGATTATAGTGATGCTAGCTACAATGTTGATTTGGATGATGGGAAAAGTACAACCGGACATATTTTCTACTACAATGGATATCCGATAAGTTGGTGTTCTCAAAAACAAGAAACTGTGGCCTTATCATCATGTGAAGCCAAGTTTATGGCAGCAATCGAGGCAGCAAAACAAGCCATATGGCTCCAAGAACTACTAAGTGAAATAATCGAGAAAGAGAGTAAGAAGATTTAGATTATGATAGATAATAAGTCAGCCATCTCGCTTACTAAGAATCCGGTTTTTCATGTTCGGAATAAACATATTCACATGAGGTTTCACTTCATTAGGGAATGTGTAAGCAATGAACTAATCAAAGTGGAGCATGTTCCCGGAAATGAACAAAAGGCGGATATTCTTACCAAAGCTTTAGGTAAGAACAAGTTCAAAGAAATGAGGGAGCTCATAGGAATTTAAGAGATCAAGAGTGAAAACCGAATCAAGCTTAAGATGGAGAATGTTGTTGAAAAGCTTGAAGGAAATCTTCTTGTTGAAAGATATTCCTTAGAGAGAGCTTAAAGTGTAAGTTATCTTAGGATTAGGAAAAGAGTTGTTATATTTAAGAGTTACCTAAATATAATCATAGTTCCTTTTCTTATTGTATTTTGTTTTAGTATGTCTATATATTGATTATCAAAGTTGTGACATTAATCTAAGAGAGACAAATGGATTGTTAAGAGTTTTTAATTTTAAGCTATTTTCCAAAACTTTTAATATAAATAAGTGTTGTTCTTATTTCTCTTTAATATTGCAATTGTCTTATTAAACTAATATTAAATTGTCTTATTAAACTATACAGTTATTAAACTATACAGTTGACCAAAGGTTCTCCGCGAGAAAGATAAATGTTAATATATGTTTTGCTTGATAAATACAAAGAGAAAATAAGAAGAAAACCGTACAACCAAAATAAGCATTTTTGACTTATGTATACTATCAACCCAAAAAAAACCTTGAGACTCCCACATGTGCAAAGAAAACCAAAATTCAAACACTTTTATGCACTTAGTAAAGGCCTACACATGGGAGGAGCGGGGTCTCTATAACCTTAGCTTCTGCGCACTTCATTTCATTCAGTCTTCATGTTACCAACTAGCAAAAACAAAAAACAAAAAAGAGCAAAAGATTTGATCTTAGCTTGTGTCTGATTATTATGCTCTGCAAGAAACCAAGATCTAACAAGCTCAGATGAACGCAATATGATTCCTAACATCAAGCCACATCTTTGGTTTTATAAATACAACGCAAACCATCCGTGTTGAAACAGAATCAGACACCATGTTGCAGCATTTATATCACAATCAATACAACCTGAAACATGTCACAAGCCATGACTATTCGATAGTATAAGCCTGTGCTTTTGTTTCAACATTTCTACAGTTTAGACCCATTTGTAATCATTTCTTAGTAGTGATTTTCTCAATGTTAATCTAGCAAAGATAATATAATGCTTTGTTTGAGAAAGTTGTTAACTACTAATATAGTTTTACCCGAAAAAAATGGCTAAGAAGCACCACTGCAACAGGAGCATTTTAGTTACAAATGGCAAGCTTGGCAGTCCAATCATCAGCTACACCGTAATCAAGACTGAGCTCAGTCATAGGAGGGATGTTCTCAGCAGCGAAAAGCATTACTCGAGGGAACATTAAATTGTTGTGATCATGGAGTACTAATTGAACAATGACATTTGGATCAGTACTATGGCTTATGTAACAAGCAACGTTCCTCATCTTAGACACATCCATTGCGAAATCAACAGGAGGAATCTCAGGGTAAGAAGGCCGCTCGTAATCAGGCAGGACCTGAGATAAATCTCCCCAAGCTTCCCACCTTACAGAAGAAAATCGAGCAGGATATACCAATGTATCACCGTTCATGGTCAGAATGTTGGCTTGTTCCCTAGTCAAAGCAACCCCAGCATACTCACAAATAAAAGAGCCAGCAGGTAATATATCCAAAGACCGAACTCCCCAACCTGTTTCCAGTGACCTAAACACTTCTAGTCTATTCCTTAGACCCCTTTGAGTCACACGGTTTCGACAAGTTGGCGGGCACTGACACGCCAGTCCACATTCATGTATCAACGGTTTTTGTCTTATTAGCTTCCCATTGTAGTCATAAGCAAACTTACCTGCATTCTTGGTTTCACAAAGGCAACCACTGCTACAACCAGAGACACAGTTGCATCCACTTGTATTATTACTCTGTTGAATAAATAAGCCAGGGGGAAACGAAGCTTTCACAAGGTACTCGTAATACAGAGGTTCTTGATCGTTGTCAATGTCGTTATATAGATAGATAGGAACATTCTCCTTCCTATTTGAAATATCAAAAGTGAGGTAACCTCTTGGTCTCACAGACAACGGGTTGGTTTTAAGAGTCTTAGCAAGCTTCATAAGCGAACTACCCATCTCGACCTGACCTTCAATTCTTTCTAGCCTAAATTTAAACACACCAAAACCAGATTTTCCAACATCGAACCAAGAATCAACAATCCTAAACAACCCATCAAATACGTAAACTTTGCTAGAAACCGTGTTCTCGTATTTCAATCCTCTAATCACTCTAACTTCAATCCCGTAATACATACTCCGTTCCATTGCAAGATTCCCACCTTCCAACTTCTGATGTTCAGCTTGACGTCCAAGCTTATCTTGCCCACCATGGCCTGTATATATAATCACATCTCCTTGATCATCATCATCCTCATACCCACCTGAAACAATCACACTAGTAGCAATTGGCTCTCCATTAGAGCTAAGACTCCTTGTGAGATAATCAATCCCAGCTTGTGGCTGCCCATGTAAACCCACAACACACAATTCAAGCCTAAAGAAGAAAATGTCCCCTATTTGAACCCCAGGGATTGAACCAACGATGCGTTTATCACGATTCAACCACAATGAACAATCTTTCATCATCGAAGCAGCTTTACAATCAGACCTACCTTTTCTTCGCATCCCAATCCCTTGACGTTTAGCTTCTTCCATCATCAAGAAGATCATAAGCGAATCGTGAATCGTCCTCGTCCTCCTGACATGTTCTCGGAACTGCCTCTCACCTTCAGGACCCACATCAGTGACCCTCACAAGCTCCGATGAGCGTTGCTGTGGCTTCGGCTTTCGCGTAACATCAGACGGTGAAGTCTCATTGATTGAGTAAGAAACCGGAACCGGATCCATTTTATGATTCTCATCAACAGATATGACTGCGCCAGTAAAGGATTCGAGAGCCGTAACGTCATCGTGCCGATTGAGCTGTTCGGCGAACGCGGAATGGAAAGTCTTTGTGACGTTGTTGTAAGCTGACAACAAGTCTGCGGTTTCGGGAGTATCCTGGAAAGCGGAATCGAAATTAAAGATGGAAGACGATGAATTTGGGGATTGTAGGTTTGAATTTGGTGGTTGAAAAGGCAAGCTTTGGGTAGATTCAATCACAGGTTCTTCCTTTGGAATCAATGTAGGTGATGGATTCAAAGACGGATCAGGACGAACGTGAGAAGAACTCATTTCTTTTCAGAAAGGGTTTAAAGAGCTTTCAGAGAAATCGAAGAAAGTGGGTTTCTTTTTCTCAAGCTACATCCATGGAGTCAGTTTATACTAGTCTGACACGAAATCCAACAAACGGGTTTTTTCACAGAATTTTTGATTATGAGTAAACGACTACTCCAGAAATCAGGAAAGAAAACGAAAAATATAGAAAAGGAGACCAGTCTTTTTTTGCACCTGTTTTGGTGAAATCAAATCTAAGATCTTTCGTGAGCTCTCGAGACTCGAGAAACCTTAATGCTTCTTCTAGCTTTGAATAATGGTGGTGTTTGTTGCTGCTTTTGGTCATGTAAAAGCTACAGATAGATATTTTCATTTTTTTTTGGTCATCTTTGGTAATATTAATTAATGCGAGTGTAACAATGCTTTTTATTTTATTTTCTTTTTTTCTACAAAATCATATTAAATAATTCACAAATATCTTATTACTAAATTAATAATTTATTAAAATCATATTAAATCTATTGTTATTTAAAATTTATTTATTAAAGATCTACTCAATCTAATGTTTGGAAGATTTCACTCTTTTTTAATTGCAAAAATAAAACTTAAAATCTCCTATTATTTAATGTGTGATTTTAATGGAAAAAAAATTTTCATCTTCGTTAATCTTACATATAAATTCAAAGTTCTCAAATTTTGATTGCATCGAGTCTTTCAAATTTTGAATATTTCAGATTTACCTTTGTAAGAACGTTTCGTGTATTTTTTCTGGTTCGAATAATAAATTTTAGATTCGGGTAAAATTTGATTCTTATAAAATGAAATTTTACGCGTCGCATTCAAATATCTGACTTTTTAATACTACTTTTATCTAAGTATTATTAGAAATTTTTTTAAATTCTTAAATTAATAGAAATTTTTAATATTTTAATTTTTTGGTTATTTTAATTTTAAATTGATTAGTATATTTATAGATATAGTTATAATTTTGAATATTTATTAAAGTAAAAATATATATAAATAATTATTTTCAAATATATTATATATCTTAGGTACTTTAGGTAGTTGTTTGAGTTTCATATTTTAGCCAATCAAGTTGAGGTATCCATACTTTTATAATCTAAAATCTGTTTGGATATTTTACATATTTTGTTTTGATCTGGTTTCATGTATATGGAGTAAGGTTCAGGTCTAAATTTGGACTTTGGGTATTGTGGCGAGGATTAAACAAAATTATTCATCGTCGGCTCAAATCTACTATGCTTTTTAATTTTTCTATTACTCATAAAATTGTTTCAGTATCTGTTTTGTCCATTGTTACTCTCTTTTTCCAATACATCAGGAGTAAGAAAATAATTTTTATTGTGGATTTGATAATTTTAATTGTAGATCATATTATCAAATCTCCTAAACTTTTGATTTCAATCCTAAGGTGATTTGAGAGTGTTTGATCAACATCCAAAGTAAATGAGAGCCAAAAAGAACTTCCCGAACATGCCGATCTATTTGCACTTATAGAAGAGAGTCTGATATGTTGGATCTTCCTTTCAGCTTCTCATGACGCTTCAGATACGCGCTATATCTTGGCCATTTGTTTGGGTTTCGATTTGCATCAACTATGCCACCAATTTCAGTCCAGAACTCCACCTTGTCGTACCTTAGATTAATAGTGCTCTGAATTGCCCACAGAAGTACACACCACTCGGCTATGATCCGGGTTTGAGAAGGAAGCAGAGTGTCTCTAGCATGTTGTCTTACTTGACCATATTCATCCCTGAGTAGCCAGGATGCTCCACACAATGAATGGGGTTTGTTCCAAGCAATATTGGTGTTAGACTTTATTACTTTATGGCTAGGTCTTGACCAATGTTGGAAAAGAGGGTTCCTTATAGCCGATTTGCTATCGAGAGTATTAATTTTGGTATTAACTTTTAACCATGTCTCAACTTCTTCTAACGCATTATCAAGTAATAAATTTGCATTGTTGTTTGTGTTGGCTAAAACCTTACCATGTATTTGTTTCCAAACTGCCCAAATAATTCATGGCAAAGCTCTATGGAAATTATTCTGCGAAATAAGGGCTTCCATACATTGTTCAATATTTGAGGGATTGCTACTTGTGAGACTGGGTACATTCACCTTGATCCAAACCATAGAAGCACTTTTCACATTCAAAGAGAACATGGCTAATAGTTTCAGACCGTTGTTTGCATAACAGACATAATTGATCAACATTCAAAACTGTGAGTCCTTTAATAATCAGCCATAACAATTGTACCTGAAAGTGTTCTCCACAATAATAATTTAATTTTTGGTAAAGTATTTATCTTCCATATCCTCTATTTAAGTTTGTTTAACCTTTATAACGCCTCTGATTCTGGCTCAAACAGATCGTTGGTTGAAAAACCAATTGACATCCTGGTCGTACGTATCTTCCTTGGAGAACACCCAGGTCCACGCATGCTTGACATCCGAGTTTGGTGGGAAGGATAGAATGCGACGAACCTTTGCAGGTGCAGGTCGATATTTAAGTCCTTATTAACATTGATACATCATC
>JAKUCM010005878.1:0-40264 GCA_023374145.1 Lepidium sativum
AGTGTGTGTTATAGTGATAATGATGCTGACATTTAACCAATTTATTCACACTAAAGTTAGATAAATGTCTACTTTCGCCTTATATTTTTTATTCCTTCAAATTTTACCTGAAAAAAGGTTAGAAGATTGATTGGCTTAGTGACACAGGAACATGATTATGACTTTAGTGACACAAGAACAAGATTACTTCCAGTTCAAATTTCCTTCGGAAGAATCATTACTATTGATCTTAAAATTCAACTATTGGAACTATGAAGATTGGGGAGCGATCGTAGAAAGAAAAGATGAACGCTAGGAAAGGTACTTGTTAACATAACTCCACTAACATGTTTGCAGCCGTAGCCTAAACGCTAGGAAAGGTACTTGAAATAGATTATGATCCTAATCGTACACATTTGCATGAGTACGTCAGGGTTAAAATCTTATATGACATCAAGGTTCCTCTTCGTGAAAGTAGAGCATTCCGATTCCTTGAAGGCAAAGTCATCAAAATTACATTTGAATTTGAGCCCATCAGGGAGAAAACTACATGCCCTTGGCTATCAGATATCTCGCCACCGGTTTTGCCAGGATGTAATGCAGAGGCAAGCCCTAAACAATGTGAATCACACAATCCAATTCATGAGACAATAACCAAAACATCGATGGATGAACCACATGGTAAGGAAGCTATATTCAGTCAGCCTACAAATAAAACTGATAAATGCTACAAGAAAATCAATCTTGGATATTTACAGGTGCTTTCAATGAAATCCTAGGGAATAAAGACAAATGTGGTGGACCAGCCAGACAGTCTTGGATATTTACTGACTTAGCTAATATTTTCCCCAGAACAAATACTCGATATATACGCGGATGGGTTCGGATCATAAGCCTATTCTTACATCTTTAGTTGGGTATAATGAGCAGTTTGAGCGACGGTTTTTCTTTGATAAAAGATGGACTACAAGGCGCAATTTCAAATCCATAGTCAAAGAAGTCTAGACTGCTGAAGATTGGGAATCAACACAAGCACCTACGAGAAAATAACACAATGTCGCCAAGCAATCTCTCATTGGAAAAACAGAATAATACGAATTCAGCAGAACAAATTGACAAGACCAGGTACTCACTGGAAGAAGAAGTACAGAAAACAAACCCAGACAAGAATAGAATGTAAGATTTGAAATTGGAGCTTGAATATCTGTACATTGAAGAGGAAAATATTTGGAAACAAAGATCACGGGAGAAATGGTTGAAAGAAGGGAACAGAAATACAGTTTATTCCCAGTAACAATGTCAAATTTAAAAGATTAAAGAATAAGATTTTTTGCCTACGAGATCAATGAGGTTACTTAATAGGACAACAAGTCACCTGGGAAATCCAACATGCATTCAGGACGGAAACTTCCTACTTGAATGGAATCACACGCTACTCAACCTAATTCCCAAAACCCCGAATCCATCAATAATGACAAAATTCCGACCAATCACTCTTTGTTTGGTTAGCACAAAATAGTTTCCAAGATAATTGTTAACAGGCTTCAACCCTTAATATCGGAAATTGTTTCTGAAACACAAGGCGCTTTCATAGTTGCTAACGTTATCTCTGACAATATATTAATAGCTCATGAAGCACTTCATCACATTAGGACCAATAAGACAGATATTTCCAAAGCCTACGACATGCTGTAATGGACCTACTTGGAACAAGTCCTATTTAAACTTGGATTCTCTCTTACTTGGATCAAAATGGTCATGTTTTGTGTAAAATCTGTCACCTTCTCAATTATGCTTAATGGAAGAACTCATGGTTTGATACACCCACAGAGGGGTCTGAGGAATGGTGACCCTTTATCACCTTATCTATTAATTTTGGGTACTAAAGACATCATTAGCAAATTAACAGAAGTCCAAAAGAACACAAAACTCATGCGATTAAGGTTCCAAAGAGATGTACCAGTGATACATATGCTGATGATAGCTAATTTATCTGTAAGGCTATCCCGGAAGAAGCATCCACACTCAAAAAAATGCATTCGAGAATATGAAAAAAGTAGCATGCCAGTGCATCAATTATGATTAATCTAACCGCACAATACCCCACTTAATCAGGTTTTAGTTTATCTTCCCTTTGGGAAAGAACCCAAAGCTCATTACCATTGGTTTAAAGAGCTCATTTGCGTGTTCTATCGTCTTTGTGGCAACAGAACAAGGAGTACTTTCGAATATATGCAGATTCGATATCGCGTCTCCACCATTTATCCAGGAACTCCAGAGTGTTAGAGCTTCCCCCGCCTGAATGTGTTTATCGTTTTATCTAATTTCGATTATGATGCTTTTGCTTCTGTTGATGTAAAACTCACATTTTAATTGCTGGAAGTTTCCGCTTGACAAAAAAAAATCAGG
The DNA here is from genome assembly GCA_023374145.1 of Lepidium sativum. Classification (NCBI taxonomy): domain Eukaryota; kingdom Viridiplantae; phylum Streptophyta; class Magnoliopsida; order Brassicales; family Brassicaceae; genus Lepidium; species Lepidium sativum. Next base: position 2,389 of record JAKUCM010005878.1, read on the forward strand.
TACACATCAGAGATATCATGGGGATTCATTCTGGCCGAGACATGGGTAAATATCTATGGTTATCAGAATGTTTCAGCCGGTCTAAAAGTGAAATGTTCCAATTCATTATCGATAAGCTCATAGCTAGAATCACCAATTTTGGTATACAAAAAATATGTCTCTTGGAGGTACAGAAAAAATGATCAAATCAGTTGCATTAGCTCTCCCAGTATATGTTATGTCCTGCTTCAAGCTGGATAAGAAGCAAACTTAGTCAATAACTAAAGCCCTAAGATCTTTCTGGTGGAATGCATCTGATGACAAGAAGAAAATTGCATGGGTATCCTGGAGCAAATGTGCAAATCAAAGAAAGAAGATGGGCTTGGCTTCAAAGATATTAAACGTATTAATCAAGCATTATTAGCCAAACAAGCATGAAGACTACTTCATAAACCAGGAATTGTAATGGCTCGCAGATTTCAATCCAAATACTACAAGAATAAGGAATTCTTAGATAGCCGTCTTGGTGCAAGACCATCATGGCACAGTATTCTACGTGGACGCAAGTTGCTCCAAAAAGGCATCATCAAACAAATAGGAAAGGTTAATACATTTTTATCTGGACTACCAACTGGATCCATGATAAATATCCACGCCCGCCTTTAAGCAAAGAATCATCATAAATGTAGAACTAAAAGTATCATAACTTTTATCAGACACAAGATGACACAAAGAAAGAGCCGGAGGAACGATTTGGACCACCTTAAGCGAATTAAAAAATTATGCCCTTTTAGTAAAAATTAAAAACAATATAAAAAACATATGTTAAAATTAGATAATACAACTTCATAAACTGTTTATAGAAAGAAAAAAAGTTTTTTAAAAAATTATTGAAATACAGCTCTTTTTGCATTTTTTTTCTTGCAAAATCGGTCATTAAACTTGAATAGTCAAGTTTTTCAATCATAGTTGTCTCAATCGACAACAAAGCCAACCCATTCAATCTCTCTTGTGACGTGGTAGACTGCAAATAATTTTTTATCAGCTTCAACTTTGAAAAACTTATTTCAGCGGTGGCGACTGATACCAGAATAGTCAATAATATGCGATAAGCAACTTCAGTGTTCTGATAACAATCCTCCATCTTTTTCAAAAAACCAAGCACTTCAATAGGCTTCTGAACTTCCATTGGTAAAGATTCTCGGAGAATCTTTAATTCATAAACAAATCATCACCAACAATGTTTGAATGCGTACCATTCTTTAAAGAAGCTTCCAAGTTCAAACATGATGTCTTCAAACTGTCCTCACTTGTGGCTGATAGTCTTTTTAAATCAAACAAAAACACAAAAGTTTGTTCATACTTTTGGAATTGTTCAAACCTGGATTCCAGAGAAACTAGAGTTTGATCCATGATTGTGTTGAAGTAATCAATCTTGAAGCTCTCCTCTGGTGATAATAACACATTTTCATCAACAATCTATGTGTCTTCATCATAGTGTTTTTTCCTTTTAACAATACGCTTTTTCACAGGAAATTCAGCTTCAATCTCCATATCAGCTGCATTTCTTAGCCTTAGCCTTTGCTTCCTCAAAACCTGTCTCCTAATATTTTTGAAAATATGACACAAGCCCTTTCAAGTGGTGAATAACAACATCTATATCAATGTTTTCTGATTGCAAGCTCTTGCTTACTGTGTTGACAACAAAAAGAAGGTCATACCAAATAACCATACCAAACAAGAACTCAAAACCTCCAATCCCATGTGTGTCCTAGCTCGAGTCATTGGCCTGCCTAGTTCAACCGGCTTGATGCCCTCATCACTTTTTACGAAAATTTGAAGATAATGATCAATTGATAATTGATGAATTTGTTGAAGGAACTAAAAAAAGGAGTTGAATTCTATAGGTTTAATTAAATTGTTTTCTAACATAAGATTTAACAATTATTAAGAAGTCCTCTAACAATTATTTTATCTAAAATAACTCAACTAATATTATTCTTACTTAGAGAGACCTACAAACTAAAGATTATCCATATTAATAGATATATATATATATATATATAACTAAAATTTTTTTAGAAAATATATGCCCCTAAGAAATGGTTACCCCAAGCGACCGCTTCACCTGCTTGCCCTCTAAGCCTGCTCTGCACAAAGAGAAACTTGAAGAAATCTTCCATCAGATGGATGTAGCACGAATTTGCAGTATCACACCTTACCTTTCAAGTAATGATGGCTGGATTTGGAGCTACAACTTATACGATCCAAAGTGGCTATTGGTTAAATTCTCAATTATCCAAATCTGGCAATATTATTCAAACAACACGCCCTGATCATGTAACGATTTTGAAGATGAAAATTTGGGAAATTCAGGCGCCAACACGAATTAAAATATTCATCTGAAGAGCCCTATCTGGGGGTATTCCGGTTAGAACGCAACTCAAAAAAAGAAACCTTGTTGAGTATGATATTTGCCTGATTTGTGGTGCAACAAGTGAGTCAATAAATCATATGCTTTTTGTGAGTATACCGGCTCTACAAATATTGTGCCTCTCAAACTTTCCCACACCAACAAATGGGTTTTCTACATCCTCTCTTCAGCCAATATTTATTTTCTAATTTAACACTAGCCGTAAGACCCAGATCCCAGAGGAGATTCGCAGGATATTTCCTTGGATATTATGGAGTATCTTGAAAATTTGTAAAATCAAAATAATACAAGGACTAGACCAAGACCTCAACATAGTGACACAAGGATACAAGCTAAGATATGGCATGACTTAAGCCTCAAGCAAATAACATACTATGAGAAAAACAGAACCAAGTTTGTAAATCTCAGGGGTAATCTTGATAAAGTATACAAGCTTTATTGACAAGTTTCTTGGAAGAAAAATCATAAACTTCATGAAGGCGCATGGGTTTAGAACATATGCGTGACCATTGTTATATACATGCTAGGCGTGCTTTCTCATCGATCTCTTCCAAAATAAAGATGGAATTTTTGGGTCTGATATGGATACTACAGAGTCTGAGAGACCTAATCATTCAGTCGGTGGATATCACAATCGAATCCATTTCTATGTTAAAAACTTTGGAGAAACCAAATCAGTGGCCTAGACTAAAATGTTGGTTAGAGCCGATTCAACAAATGCTCTCACATTTTCAGGAGATTTTGTTTCGGGGTATAATTGCAAGCAATAACAAAATATCATTTGCTATAGCGCAAAGTGTTACACAGGAGGACCGTCATAATGATTATGTTTCTAGAGGATTGCCCGATCGGTGTCGATACATCCAAACGACATCTCTGCAGGTATAACTTTAATTCTAGTTAATGAACTCCGCAATGATTATCAGTTTTATCCATTTCTTTCATTTAATCCTCCTAGTATTCTTAATCCAAACATGTCGCCTCCACATTCTCACCATCATCCACCTACCTCGTCTCATTAATCTATCATATTTACTTCCCCAAGTTTTTATGTCCTAACACCGTCTGATTTTTGGCACTCTTACAACCTTAACCAATCACATCTTCCATATATTTTATTATATACACAAACTCGAAGCAGGCTCAGTCTTGTTGCCAAACCGCTTAATCTCGAAGAGCAATCCTTCAAGATATGGCCACGGCGCTCCCACGAATCAAGAGCGAAAAGTCGTGTTATTGACAAAGACTATGTTTAGTTTCTCTTCAACACAGAGGTGAATCTCCTCTCCGTACTGCGAAGCCAACCCATCACGTATAACGGTTGGCTAATAGCCATTCAATGTTGGGATGATGGCCCTGATGCTAACTTCCATAAAACAGTCCCAGTGTGGGTACATATTCATAATCTACCGCTTCAATATGGTTCAAGCTCAACAGTCCGTATCATTGCATCTTCTCTAGGAGAAGTCTTGGAAGTTGATGTTCAAGAGACTGCAATAACCAGAGCATCACTGGTAAGAGCTCAAATCTTACTTAACACAGAAGCCATGTTCATATTCTTCAAACGTGTAGGTTTTCAAAATGGTGACAGAGCTCAAGTCTTTTTCCATTACGAGATGATATCAAGGTTTTGCCTTAATTGCCAGAAGATTAACCATGCAACTATTTCCTGCACTTATATTCTTTTTCCATCTGATCACTACATCACCACAGAGAATGAATCTCATGACACCAACTTCTCGCCAAATAGCAACACAATGGAGCATCAGCATCAAAACTCCTTGGCGGAATCTCTGGACAACAAGGTGAGACTACGCTTATCCCAAGGCATATAGCGGACAGAGCTGATGGTTTGACTACCTTGTCTGCAACAATCCATGATGTTTTACATCAAACAGCGGATATGGATAACTTCTCAGCAACTTTTGATTTGGATCTAGCGATGAACCCATCTCAGCAGGAGATTCAGGTAATCCTCAATCGTGAGACCAAACACATTCGTTATCCTGATCATGAAGGAGAATCCTTTGCCAATCGTCTGAAAAAGCTTCTAATCTCTTCGACGACCCTTTATCTTCTCATATATATAAGAGCATGTACAATGCTAAGTATGTTATATTGAGTATCTTAACAATGAAATATTATTATTTTAATATAATACAAAAATAGACCAATATTAAATTGATATGTGGATAAGATACTCTTGTTAGAGTATCTTAATTTAAGATACTCAAATTTTTCTCTCTTTTTACTAATTATAATTTTTTATTGTTAAGATACTTAAAATACTAGCATTGAACATGATCTAATAGCTTTCTTCTTAAGTTTATTTTCGCTTATATTTTTTTTTTTCGGCGGCCTTTTGGTCTTCTTGGTTTACCGCTGCTTTGTTTTGGTTTTTGGTTTGCCTTAACCAACTTTTGTATTAACCAAGTTTCTTGGTTATATTTTTATCCATGAAACCAAATTTTAAGAAAAAAGGAAAAGAAAATACACTTTCCTAGTTGACAAAAATAAAAAACAACCATTTCTTCTTTCCAATTGAAATGCAAGTTTTGTTCCTACTCGTAAAACCAACTTTAAGATTTATATAAAAAAAAAAATTTACAGCAAATAATCAAGATATATACACATAAAAAATTTACAACCAAAAAAATTTACAGTTTGGATCCTATAAAAATATTTTAAAGCTACAACACTAACCAATCAAACACTTTAAATTTTTGTAAAATTTATAAATCTTAACTCTTATATTTTTGTCTTTCCAAACAATGAAAATAAAAAATAAACCCAAAAATTATTGTGCTCCCAAGAGCAAAAAAAACATTTCAAGTCAGACATTTGGTGCGTAACTATGGATACAATAATATATATTTTTTTTTCTGGTCATTGTAACTGAAATGTTATTTCTCTTTTTGGGGAATAGTTTTTGCCTTGAGAATCACAAAAACTGAGCTGGAACTGTGTCATGCTGACTAGACATAATCAACTTAAAACAAACAAAAAAAATATAAAATAAAATAACAGGAGAGCAAAACCTCTGCAAAAAAAAAAAAAGTCTAAAAAGCAACACGTGTGAGTAAACACATCCACTGATTACACAAGACAGACACGTGTCCTTGCGTCTGCCTTCGACACGTTTCAATTCTGCAACGGTCGCAACGTACCACGTATTGTAAAAAACTGACGCTGTGTACGTTTTTCCACGTCTCTTAACGGCAGACTTAACCGGTTTTCGATAACCGGCCTGAAAAAACTCGCCGTTACCGTATCCTTGGACCACAAATTCACTCAATTTTTCTTACATTTTTCTCTTCATAAACAACAACACCAAATTATAAAACCCTAATTTCTTTATTTTTTCCACAATTATTCCCAAAGTCTTAGACGCAATTTCATTTTCACCGTCATTGTTATTGCCAGATGAGCTTGGAGTCTCTGTTGTAAATACGGCAGTTACAGCAGTGAGAATATTCTTCTCCCCGATCTCATACGGAATCTACTGAGAGGATTCTCCACCGGAGGGAAACAATACTGAGGCGGAGAAGGAGAAGCCACGACGGAGAAAGGCGATTTCGGTGATAGATCTCCGCCGCTAGATCGTGGCGACATGTGCTTAGGAGACGACAAAATGGCACGGATCTTTCCTCCGTTAACGCGATCATATTCTTCCAAGATGTTCATCAGATCTTCGTCTGATTTAACGGAGATCAATGTCTCAAGATCTCCGTTAGGTAATTGACACTTTAAGTCAACACAGAATCCACAGAATTCCTCCAATTTTAGCATCAGCTCTGAAAATTGAGTAAAAGAAGAATAAAATAAGTTTGAATTGAATTGGGAAACAATGAAATAGAGTTTGGGGAAGAAATGAACGGACCTGTGAAAGAGATAGAGTGATGAACGGAGAGTACTCTGGTGAAACCGCCAACGTAACGGAGCTTTCCATCGATAGAACGAGGGAGAATTCTTCCGCCATAACTGCAGAGGAACTTGAGATTGTTTCGGTCGTTCCTCGTTTTCTGATTCTCAGAAATTGCTACCATTATTGGGCTCTTTCAGAAGCTTCTGGACTTCAAATTTCTGTGTTTTTTTTGTTTTTGGTTTTCTCTTAAACCGAGAATCATGAGTGTGGAAGAGAACTTATTTATAGGTATAAAATGACGTCATAGTAGGTCCCACCCAGACATAGGGAGACACAAATATTTGTTCATTTGTTGATTGTTCGACCTTAAGGGGTATTTTGGACAACTCAGTATTTGCTATTCGAATATTCGTTTTTTCATTTTTCATTTTCAGAAAAAAAGAAACGGTGGAAACTTTTGTCATAACTGATGTGGGTTTACTTGCATACTTATTGCAGAGTAGTATAGGTTCCTATATCGAAGGTAAGAATACAAATTTGTGGTAGAGATTAGAGATACTGGATGTAAATAGTAAAGGTTAAATTTTATGGAACGTAGAATCTGGTAAAATTCTTTTTATTTTTTACTTTTTATGCAGAATGTAGATGAATTACATAAATTCAAATGGTAATAATAATAGACTCCGGTTGAATTACGTAATCTAATATATTAGTTTAAAAATTAATTGAACATAATAAAATAATATATTCTTTATAAAATAAGTTTTAGAAAATTTTGCATAAGGTTTTTAAACTAGTGACAGATAGTAAGTCCAGTAAAAGCAGACGCATTTGTGCAACCAGATATTGAGTTTTACTGTATGCATTATATAGGAACTACTAAACCTGTCAGTTATGACCCAATATTAACAGAAAAAAAAAAAATTTAATAATAACTAACACCTAAAACATTACAATATAATTAATTTTATTTCATAAAAATTAAGTTATCATAACATATTTTCTAAAACAATCAGAATATGAAAATCTTTAAAAAAAATAAAAAATAAATATAGATATAAATAATAAACAACATATATACATTATAAAACTAATCTAAGTATTAATTAACTAATAATAAAACGAATGGAAGTGAATCTAAGTATTTTTAGAAGGTAATATCCGGACGCGATTTTTGATAAGGCCAATTTCCAGCGAAGGCGATGTCCGACGAAGGATTTCCTCAGGCAAGGATGGTTCTTAACCGAAAGCGAGTTTAGAAGAAGGTATTTTGGGAGATGAAAGTTGTGTCGAATGACAATGTTAGATCTAGGTTCCGATTTTGTCAAAGCTTTCTTGATGGTCAAAACATTCTTAACATTTTGACGATGTTTTATGTTGCCGACTGACCCTTTATGTTTTCTATGGCTTCGATTTCGTCAAATCTGTCATTGAAATCGATGCGACTATCAATCTCATACTCAAGGGGAAGGGAACCATGTTACACTTTACCATAATTAGTTAAAGCGTAAACCTATATCATTGAACGCTCAGAAAAAACAGTATTGTTTGGTATATTCTAGATAAATCCCATGACAAGAAAGAATGGCATAATCTCTTTCCGAAATCGGAAATAGAATACATGGATATGATATGGCATGGTCATAGACCAATAATAGGAAGATTCAACGATCAAAGTTTTAGACCTCATAAACAATTCTTCTTTGATAATAGGTTGATTGACAAATATGGTTTCAAAGAACGAATTGAAAATAGCTGGAAGGGTGTACCATGTTGCCGAAAGTTATCATTTTCAAGCAAAATTAAAAGTTAAATTTCTCACTAGAGACACAAAAGTTTATTGTCAGAAAGACTTCAAATTATAGAATTATAGAAAACATATGAAGATTTACAGAATTGTAATATAAAAGATACAATTATTCCTGCCAAAATACACTTTGAACAAACTTATGTGGAAGAAGAGTCATACTGGAAACAAAAAAGCTGTAAAAAGTGGTTGCAGGAGGATGATGAAAATACTAGATTCTTCCATGCTCAAACAAAACAATAACGAGCAAAAAATAGAATAATAGGTTTGATGAACAACATGGGGATTTGGGTGACTAAGGAAGAGGAGGTATTAGACAAAGCTAGTAGATATTACTCCCAATTGTTCACTAAAAACAACAATGTCAATTGTGTCTTAAATGAGATCGAGACCAAACTTTCGGAGTCAAAAAATCAAAGTTTGATGTGAAGAGCTACAAAGGATGAAATTAAGCAAGGTCTTTCTATGAATGATCCTGGGAAAACTCAAGGACCAGATGGTATGACGACACTTTTTCAGAAGTCATAAGAAGTCATTATAGACGATGTGATAACGTTAGTCACTGATTTTTTTACTTAGTGGCTCATTTGAGAAAAGGTTAAACAAGAAGAATTTTTTTCTTATTCCCAAGATCTCCACACCAACTAAAATGGTGGAATTTAAACCTATTAGTCTATGTAATGTTGCATACAAAATCATATCCAAAGTTTTGTATCTGCGACTAAAAAAAGTTCTACCTAAACTGATTTCTGAGACTCAATCAACTTTTGTAGCTGGTAGACTTATCTCGGATAATATTATATGATTGCTTAGAAAATATTTCATGCCCTTCGAACTAATAAAGCAATTCGAGGAAAATTCATGGTGATTAAAACAAATATGAGTTAAGCATATGATAGAGTTGAATAGAATTTTGTTGTTGTTGTATTATGGATTGTATTATTAGTGTAGAGTACTCAATGCATCATACAGTGTATTACTAGCGTGGAGTACTCGATTCTGTTAAATGGAAGATGCGATGGTCAAATAATTCCACAGCAAGGGTAAAGACAAGGGGACCCTTTATCTCTATATATATATTCATACTATAGGGGGGGGGGGGTATGAGGTCTTATATAGGTCTTCCAGAAAACTTTGCCCATATGTGTTTAAATCACACAAACGGAAATTAAGTTCTCTTTAGTCACAAATTTGTCCAAACTTTGCCCATATGTGTTTGACTAGATCAGCTTGCAATTGGTGGTGTGCACTTGAATCGCGCAACTCAGATCTAGCACGAACATGATTTGCAAATATAGGTAGTACCTCAGTCAAGAATGGTTGCGGTGTGCTAGACCCACTTGCCTCATATTGATCATAATCAGTCGAATATTGCATATATGTATCTCGTTCATCCTCAACAATCATATTATGCAATATGATACATGACCTCATGATGAGAGCCAAATCGGCTATGTCCCACATACGAGCTGGTTCGCGTATGATTTTGAATCGAGCTTGCAACACTCCAAATGCATGTTCGATGTCCTTCCGACATCCCTCTTGCCGTTGTGCAAATAACTTGTCTGGTTCACTTTGAGGAAGTCTAATAGATTTGACGAAAGTCGGATAAGAGGGGTAAATACCGTCAGCTAGATAGTATGACATATCATACGGACGCTGTTTCATGAAGAACTTCACTCTTGGAGTATTTCCTTGCTCAACATCATCGAACACCAGTGAACGATCTAAAACATTTATATCGTTCAATGTACCCGGACATCCAATCGTCCTAACTCTTTTTCTTTAAACTGTTTAAATAAATTCCATTCTTCGTTAACCATTTCCAAGGCTGCGCCCTTACCTTTCTTTTTACCCTTTTTTAAGCTGCATCTCTCCCCATCGGACGAGCAATAGAACCCACAGAGTTGGAGTCACTTGCATCACTCTCGCGAGCTCTCTTAGATCCACTGCTTTCAGAACCAGTATTTCCTCCTACCTGACGACCATGAAGTGGTTGATCACGGATATCGAGCCATTCTGACATTAAATTAAAATGCCCATTCCCATCGCTTGATTATAATTCATGCGCTTTCACCAATACATCATTCTCCGACCACCCGCTTTTTTGCATACGCTTAGCGTTATCATAAACGTCAATCTACTTGCCCAATATTTTGTTGATGTAATTGTAATGATTTCTGCACGAAGCTCCATCACGCGGAGGATCAAATCAGCAATGTGTGACACCCTAACTCAAGATGCCTACGTCCGGATTCGATTCAGTTTGGCCTTGGGTGGACCAAACACTTAGTCAGTTTTCGGGTTTTTGACAGTTTTATAAGCCCAAAACATATGCATAAACCAACTCAAGAGGTTCTAGTACAAAAAGTTTGCAAGAATGTTCGAATTTAAATGTATCTAGACCTAGTTATCCTAGTCTTATTCCATCCTTCCTCCTTCTCGCCTCAGTCTTGCTCCTACTTAGTCACTTTCACGGTCTTTGAGTAAATCACCTACAATCACGCATATTGAGTAAGCAAACGAATTTGCTTAGCGAGTCGGTCATTCCGTCCCACTAGGCCAAACCAGATACGTATCAAACAACAAGGCAAATCAAGTCAGAGATAGCATTATTCATGCATAGAGTCCAGCATACTCATATGCTCAGAGTCCGATCAGATCTGTTGCCTCAGTTACCCTGATTCACCCGAATCAAACAAAAAAACAATAATGAACGGAAAACAGTACATATTCATCCAATCAATCACGCAATCCTAACCCATCTAAGACTTAATCCCACTATTGCCCAAAACGAACCAAGAATCACCTCAACGGTCCCGAAAAACTCATCTTTGCCTTAGCCTTTTCTGACACCTCTTGATGCGATTGCCAATCAAGATACTCGGATCCGGTTTTGATCGCTCTCGATCCGCTCTTTCCCTTGCTTGATTTGGAAAAAATCAGTCTTAGAGTTCTTTCGCAATGATTCCGATCTTCCTTAGAGATTTTCATGATGATTTTTGGGCTGCGGCAGTTTTGATCCCTATTTATAGGGTTTTGGGTGAAAAACCGTAACCCTAATTCGCCCAAGGTGGGCGAAATTCGAGCACACCTGAATTTGGATAAAGTCCAAGCCGCTGGACACTTATGTCCCGGACCAACCCATGAACAGCCCAACCACTTTCCACTATCACCCCCCTCAGTCGGACACTCAACTTCCTTGTCCGAACACTTCACTTACTGTCCGAACTCACTACCCGTTCGGACACTATCACTCCCTTGTCCGAATTTCATGGACTTGTCCGAAATCCCCACTACCTTGTCCGAATTTTACGCGACCTGGTCCGAACTTCCCGTGGTCTGTTCCGAATTTCACGCAGCCTGGTCCGAAATTCTCGCGACCTTGTCCGAATTGCTTATGGCCTTGTCCGAATTTCCTGCGACCTTGTCCGAATTCCACTTGGCCTTGTACGAATGACACATTGCCTTGTCCGAATGGCACTTGGCCTTGTCCGATTGACACATTGCCTTGTCCGAATGGCATTCAGCCTTGTCTGAATGGCACTTGGCTTTGTTCGATCAAAACCCCAGACTTTCCCTTACTTTCTCACAAAACTTCCTTTGTCCCTCGAACCCATCCGGAATCACCCGAAGGGTCCGCGGAACGCGGGTGTTACACAATGCTCATTACAGTACGCCGCAATTTTACCCCAATACGCTTCACTTTTTTGGTTTATGCCAACAACACTGTTTGTTCCATATTTAATCCACCCAGTAATTAGGACCAAATTTTGGGTACTGGTCCATTTGGGGCTTCTCCGGCGAGCGTGAGATGAATCCTTTGCATTCGGAGTGACTTCATTAGCACCGCTTATGCCACCAAGAGCGAGTTGCGTAGAAAACTCTGGGAACTCAGGTGCTTCAACATTTGAAACATTTTCATTACCGGTTGGAGTAGAAGAGTAAGGAGGTGGTGGAGATGGATATGGCATCATCGATCTATAATATGGTGGATAGTTTGGAACTGCTGATGGCATATAAAAATTTGGTGAAAACCCATAATTTGGTATATTATGGGGTTGGTTGGAAGGCTGATTTTGGTAATTGTTGGGGTTTGGATAGTTAAAAGGGTAATTAGAAGAATTTTGGGTGTGAAAAAGGTTATTGTTGGGATCAATTTAGCTTACAAAAAGTGTTTGAATCTCTGAACAAGATTTTATCAAAGACTAGATGAAAATTTCTAGTAGAAAAAGTTGATTTTTTTTTGTGTTCGAATCCAATGAAAGAAGTTTGTATTTATAGAGAAAAAACGATGAATTTTGGTATAAAAAATTAAAAATAAAATAATAATGTGATATGAAATAATTGAGTTTGAATTATTGGGTGGGATGAAAATCTCTTCCACCAATTAAATTCACTCACACTTTTTTTTTAAGCCACTCATCCTCTATTATCTCAATCCACGAACACTTTTGTATTTATCAACCCATTGATAATTTGCCAGGTCATTATACACATGTTCATTGCATGTGTTTAACTGTTGATAAACAATATCAACACGTTCATTGTATATGGTCTAATAGTGTTAGAAGAAAGCAAAAGAAGAATCGAGTTCGTGTGATTATTGAGTAATTTAAAGTGGCGCGTATTGGCTTTATTATTAGTTAATGTCTATTCCTTTGTACAATCTCAAGTCTCAACAAAATCTGCCATGTGAACGAATCGTGTTTTTTATATTATTCTTTGAATTTATTGGAAAGAATTATTAAGTTCAGAAAGCAACGATTCATAACAATTCTTGTGCTAATTATTTTTATTTTTGTTGGCATAATACTAATGCCCTAACAATATAATACGGAAGTGGCTTACAAAAAACGTGTAGTAATGTACAAGTACGGTACAGGTCTCATCCAAAGATAACCTTAACTTTGTAGAATTATGGTTATGTTTACAAAGGAAATTGAAGTATTCAATTATTTTAGGCATAGGCTGGGTATTGATATTTCTTACTAGGTAATGTCCTACTAGTGTTTTGAGTTTTGACGTTTTTCTTTCCCCGAAAACAATTTGTTAGTTATCAAAAATCAGTGATTACTTAAAGTCGAAGGAATGAAGGACATGTATAATATAATTGCCAATGTTGGTCTGGTATGAAAAGGAAGCTCAAAACTTAGAAATGAAGAAAAATGCCTTTAGATTTTTTAAAAACGTTTTACAGTGACAAGCATAGTTTAAACAGAAAAATACAATTGTTAATTTGCTGCCCGCTTGGCATCATTATGTTGAGTCTAATGATCTTAAAGAATCAGATCTGTTACGCGTCTTTATTATTGTTGTCTCTCTACTGTTCATGTTGCGGTTCTTTGTTGTTTTAGATTTGTTGATGCTATGTATTATTGTTTGTTAGTTTTATATAACGACTGAATTTTCATGGGGTTTGTGACTTTTTGGCCTACTTGATTCTACGATTTTTTTTTGTCTTTTGTTATCTTTAGCCCCTTCAAATTTGGTGCAGGAGGGTAATCCACACCAAATTTGAACATGAGTGTGAAGATGTGTGAGAGAGAATGAGTTTGTTAGAGAATATTTGGAAGATATTATCAAGAGAAGAAAAAGGAAAATATCTTCAAGTTTGTTAGAGAATATTTGGAAGATCTTATCAAGAGAAGAAAAATGAAAATATATTCTTTGTGATATTTGGAAGATCTTATCAAGAGAAGAAAAAGGAAAATATCTTCTTTGTGATAAGGAAATCGTTGGAGAGATTTAGGGCAAGAGGGTTTGTCTCTTGTGCCTATAAATAGAGAGGTTAATTGTAAACCTAATTCTCTAAGAACTTAGGGAGAAGTTTTAGAGAGATTAGTGAATTGAGCCTAGGTTATCGATTAGGATTTTTGAAATAGATTTAGGTTGGTTTCTCGAGTAGAATAATTCCAACAAGAACAGTTCTTTTGTAAGAAAAGAATATTGCTTAATAAATCGTATTTCAAAGTGATCTAGTCGATTGTTGTTTGCAATTAGTTGAATTCTCTGCTTTTTCAATTGGTATCAGAGCGGGTCGCCGCATAACGTTTGTTATTTTTTGCAGGTGTTAGATCCTGAGGGTGAGATGGAGAATTCACAGCAACAGTTAGTTGTCGTTGCAAAAACACTTAAGTTGGATCCAGACAACTATGGACACTGGAAAGTTCAGATGGCTCAACATATACAGGGTATTGATTCTGATGCGTGGCTTGCGGTTGAAGAAGGTTGGGAACATCCTGTTGTCAAAGATGCAGACGGTGATACTGTCCCAAAGCCCAGAAAACAGTGGACTGCAGAGGAGAAATCGTATGCTAAATGGAATTCCAAAGCCTTGTCAGCCATTTTCAGCTCTCTGCACAGCAATCAGTTCAAAAGAGTACAAGGCTGTAAAAGTGCAAAAGAGGCATGGGATATTCTTGAAGTAGGCTTTGAGGGTACTAGCAGTGTGAAAAGAACTCGGATAGACATCTTGGCCTCACGATTCGAGAATCTGACAATGGGTGAAGATGAGACGGTTGAAGAATTTAGCAGTAAGCTGTCAGCTCTAGCACACGAATCACTGATCTTGGGCAAAACGTACAAAGACAAGAAGTTGGTTAAAAAGTTCTTAAGATGTCTTCCAACTAAGTTTCATGGTCATCGATCAGCTCTAGAAGTGTCACAGAACTCTGACACAATGAGATATGATCAGGTTGTTGGTATGATGCAAGCATATGAGCTTCAGATCACAGCAAAGGAAGAGACCACTAAAGGAAAGAGTATTGTTCTTGTATCTGAAAAAACAGCTCACAACAGGGAGTCAGTTGAAAATCTCGAAGATCAAGTTGGATTATTTGTGAAAAAGTTCCTTCGGAAAGCTGAAAGAGAGAAAATGAAGGAATATCAGGCGTCTGCTAAGCCAATAGCTAATAGAGACAACTACAGAGCTGACAAACAGTGTCTTGAATGTCAAGGTTATGGACACTTTAAATCTACATGTCCATCAGCCAATAGGAAGATGGCTATACAATGTTATGAGTGTAAGGGATATGGACATACCAAGAATGAATGCCTGTCTAAATTAAGTGGAAAATCAGCAATCACAACTCTGAGTGATACTGATAGTGACAGTGACGAGGATGATAACATTCTGAACCACTTTGTAGCTCATTTTGGCATTGTGGAAATGGAAGACAACAAGGAAGAAGTAGAAAACGCAGACCTTATTCCTGAAGGTCAAAAGGCTGGTGAGAATCAGATTTCTGCTGAACACCAAGGAACTGATACAGACGATTCAGAGTCTGATGACGATATTGATATGACTACAGAAGATAAGATAAGCATGTTGTGACACTTTGGTTAAAAAACAAGATGAAAATAAACGTCTGATGATGGACAAACGGGTTGCTGGTTAAAAGCTACAACAAGCTGAGAATGAACTCAAAGATGTCAAAGCTAAGAATGCATAGCTGGAAAGTAGATTGTTTGAGTAGATGAAGCAGATCAGATTGTTGTCTAAAGGAACAAAGGATTTAGACTATCTATTGACTGTTGGAAGGACATCTAATGATAGTTCTGGTTTGGGTTATAAGGGGAAGGAATCCGCAGAGATGAAGTTTATCAAGGATACTAGTTCATCAGAGAATCTAGATCAATTCAAACCCTTGCAGCAAAAAGGTGGAGTACAGCATCAACATCAACATCAACGAGCTGGTCTAGGGTGGAAATCTGAGAAGACTCAGTATTATGGCTCGCATTGGGGTCATCCAGTAAAGTGTTGGTATTGTGGAAAAGAAGGGCATATGAGATATCAGTGTTATAAGTTTCAATCTAGGGTTCATCGAATTTGGAGACAACGAAAGTTTACCTTCAATGGTAAAAACAGAAACCATATTTGGGTTAAGCAAATGGATTTGTTCTGCAGAGTAGCATTCACAGCTGAGAGAAGTGATAATTGTAACTCAATGAGCAAGTGGTACTTTGATAGTGGTTGCTCAAGACATATGACAGGAGAACAAGGTTCTCTATAAGATCTTAAGATGGTTACTGCTGGAAAGGTGACTTTTGGTGATGGTGCTAAAGGAAAAATTTGTGGCAAAGGGACTACGGGAAGTTCAATAGAACCTAAACTTCGAAATGTTTTCCTTGTTGATGGACTAAAAGCAAATCTAATTAGCATCAGCCAGCTGTGTGATATAGGACTTGATGTTACTTTTACAAGAACTGAATGTTGAGCTGTTGATGAGAAATGAGCTATTCATTTAGAGGGGGTTCGTACAGGAAATGATTGCTACATGTGGGTTCCTGGTTCATATTGCATGCTTGCAAAATCAGAAAGTGAAGCTCAGATTTGGCATCAACGTCTAGGTCACATGAATTTTAGGACTATAACGCAGTTATCTAACAAAGAGATTATCAGAGGGTTGCCAAAGCTTGATACAGATCAGCAGTTTGTATGTGGTCCTTGTAGCATGGGAAAACAGGTCAAAACTCAACACAAATCTGTTCCGGATGTTAGGTCCAAGAGTCCGTTGGAACTTGTTCATATGGATCTGATGGGCCCTATTCAAGTTGAAAGTATTGCTGGGAAAAAGTACATTCTTGTTTTGGTTGATGATTTCAGCAGATACACATGGGTGCATTTTCTTCGTGAGAAAAGTGATTCTTTTGATAGCTTCAGGATCTCGGCACTTCAGCTTAAAAATAAACGTCAAGGCATTAAGTTCATTCGAAGTGATCATGGTGGTGAGTTTGAGAATGATCTATTCAAACGTTTTTGTTTAGAACAAGGTATTGATTTTCAGTTTTCAGCACCACGAACACCACAACAGAATGGTGTTGTTGAACGCAAGAACAGAACATTGCAAGAGATGGCAAGAGCAATGTTGCATGGAAGTAATGCACCTAAAAACTTCTGGGCCGAGGCTGTTAACACTGCATGCTACATCATCAATCGTGTCTATATGCGAAAAGGGACTACAAAGACGTCCTATGAGTTGTGGAAGGGTAAAACTCCGACAGTACATTACTTTCACGTGTTTGGCTGCATGTGCTACATTCTGAATGATAAGGATCATCTTGGGAAGTTTGACTCTCGGAGTGATGAAGGCATGTTTCTTGGTTACTCAGGTTCAAGTGCAGCCTTTAGAGTGTATAATTGTCGAACTTTGACAGTTCAAGAGACGGTGAACGTGGTCTTTGATGATGCTTCCACGTTTCGGCTAACACTTCAGCAACTTGATGAAAATGGTGAGCCTCAACAGTTTGTAGAGTCTAGTCCATGTGTTCGATCTACAGAACAGGTTGATGTTCCTCCTCAAGTGCATCGGAATCACTCCTCTAAAGATATTATAGGAGAGATTCAGGGGGAGAGAGTTACACGAGGAAAGCAGATTGATTTCAAACAGCTTGCTGGGAATGCAACGTTCATGGCTTTCATGGCACAGAAGCAAGAAGCTGCTGAATCGATCGAGTATGCTTGTTTTGTGTCAAAGATTGAACCCAAGACATACAAAGAAGCCCTATTGGATGAATTTTGGATTGCTTCTATGCAGGAGGAGCTGTCAAACTTTTCACGGTTAAATGTGTGGATTCTTGTTTGTCGTCCTAAAGATGTCAACGTTGTTGGCACCAAATGGATCTTCAAGAACAAGATTGACAAGGATGGGAATGTTGTAAGGAACAAGTCACGGTTGGTTGCTCAAGGTTACTCACAAGTTGAAGGTGTTGATTTTAAAGAGACATTTGCACCAGTTGCTCGTTTGGAATCTATCAGGTTTCTGTTTGGAATGGCTTGCAAGATGGGTTTCAAATTGTATCAGATGGATGTTAAGAGTGCTTTTCTGAATGGATTTCTTCAAGAAGAAGTGTATGTTGAACAACCCAAAGGGTTTGAAGATCCAAAGCATCCTGATTATGTTTTCAAGCTAAACAAGGTGTTGTATGGACTCAAACAGGCACCAAGGGCGTGGTACAATCGGTTAGCCACGTTTCTGATTGAGCATGGGTATACACGTGGAAGTGTGGACAAGACATTGTTTACTCTAAACAATATTGAAGGATTCATGGTGGTGCAGATCTATGTTGATGATCTAGTGTTTGGATCTACCAATCAGACGATGGTTGATAAGTTTGTTCAAGACATGACTCAAGAATTTGAGATGAGTATGAATGGTGAACTTACTTACTTCTTGGGATTGCAAGTAAAACAGACGTCTGACGGGATCTTTGTGAATCAAAGCACATATGCAAAGAATCTAATTCAGAAGTTTGGAATGGAGAACAACAAGGCAGCAAAGACACCTATGGGGTCAAATGAAAAAGCTCTCAAGAGATGAATCAAGGAAATCTATAGATGCTACATCATACAGAAGTCTGATCGGAGGGTTACTGTACCTGACAGCAAGTCGTCCAGATCTCTGTTTTTTGGTAGGAGTTTGTGCAAGATTTCAGGCTGATCCTAAAGAAAGTCATCTCCAAGCAGCTAAGCGTATTCTGAAGTATGTGAGTGGAACACAAAGTCGTGGGATTTTCTACACGAAGGATATGACGACAAGCTTAATAGGGTACTGCGACGTAGATTGGGCCGGATGTGTTGATGATCGAAAAAGCACAAGTGGTGGATGTTTCTTCATGGGAAACAATCTGATTGCCTGGTTCAGCAAGAAACAGAACTGTGTTTCTTTATCAACAGCAGAAGCAGAATACGTTGCATTGGGAAGCTGCTGCACACAACTTCTCTGGATGAAGCAGATGTTTGCTGATTACGGTACAGTTTCTGAACCCTTGCTTGTTTATTGTGATAATTAAAGTGCCATTAGCATTGCTAAGAATCCTGTTCAACATTCTCGAACTAAACATATTGACACTCGTCATCACTTTATTCGTGAACTTGTTGAGGAGAAACTGGTTATAATTGATCATGTGAACACTGAATATCAACTGGCTGATTTGTTTACTAAACCTCTGTCTTTTAATCATTTTGTGGAGCTGAGAACTGCAATTGGAATTTGTGAGTAGTAAACGATGTTTTGAGGTTTTGTTGAGCTGATTTGAGACAGGAGCTTGTTTCTGTAAAAGGATGGCACATACTTGAAAAAGGCAGACAAATATCAGTTTTGATCGATCAAGTGGAAAACAGCTGCCTGTCATGCCATTACAAGCTGATCTCTGAACTGAAATATTAGGAGAAGGAGGTCAAAGAGCTGAGGAGAGCAAGTGTATACGAGTTGAGAAGTCAAGTGATATCTTTGATTTAGTTTTATGCAGATGATGAAAGTATTGTACTTGTGATGATTTGCCAAAACACATGATGAAGAAGGGTACATTAACTTGTAACAAAGTAATTATACTACAAAATTTATTAACTCAAGAAGAAAGCTACAAAATTTTGAACCTTTTGTGCTCGCATCACAGGCAGACCAAGTTTGCTATATCCCATACCCACAGAACTCAAATAGAAGAAACGGGTGGATAACCATCGCATCCATAACCCCAAGAGGAAGGCTCAATGGGGTTTTCGAAAATGAACCAATGCAGCAAAGTACATCAGGGACAATTGGACCATTAGAGATTACACTCGGTATTGACCTATGTGTGGATATGACCCACCATGGAGATGCTACTGTCCACGATAATTCAGACGAAGAGATTGGAGAGTTTGGTCGGAATTACGACTCAAATGACAATTCTAGGTCAGATGACAGCGAATCTGATACTGAGTAATTAAATAATTTTGGTCACTCATCATTCCAAAATGTTATGTACCCTTAAAATGTTTCGCAATAAAGTACCATTCCGGTCGTGATGAAATCATATTACGTATACATAATGCGACCATTGATAATTTGAATTTTAAATTTTTTTTAAAAAAAATTGTGGTTGGAAATGGAAGGAAATAACCGACCACTACTGACCGATTAAGGAGGAACCGTTCGTGAATTAGGTCCTGTAATTTACTTAGTCATATTATTGTTTTGTAGCAAAACTAAAATTGGGAAGTTGCGTTGACTCCCCGTGTCCGAGAGGAGTTTGACAAGCAGTGTAGCACCTCGTACAAGAACAACATACACGAGTGGAAGAAGTTCTGGAAAGGCGGAAAAGGCGAGGTTCCTATACATTGCAATCCAGAACGCTTTAAAGAGTTCATCGTGTACTGGGAGCGCGAGGAAACCCAAAAGGTGGCGACTAGAAACACTACCAATCATAGGAGCGATCGTAGAGGATTTGGCATCGCTACCCACAACAACGGTGCTCAGACTTATGAGCAACGATCCCGCATTTTGGTATGTCTATTGTTATTTGTTTTTTTTATACTTACAACCTTTATTTATTTTTACTAATATTTATACTAAAAGTTTTACTAAGGCTTCACAACTTGGCGAAGAATCTGATTTGTTCTTACTCATGGAGGATACCCACACTAACAAGAAGACAAATGTGGTGGAGGACAAGAAGGTACTCGACGTCCTCGCGAAAGTCAGGCGAAAGCGGGACGACATCCTCACCCAGCGCAGTCAAGCAGGTGAAGGAAGCTCTTCTCAATTATCCCGAGAAGAAATATACCAAGTTGTTATTGAGGTATTTTAAATATTTAATAAAATTTCATATTTTAATTCTTTTTACTTCGTAATCAAATTTTGTTTTTTCAGTCTACTCCTCGTACTAAGGGTCGTCCCTTCGGCCTTGGGAACTTGGTTACCTCTGACGGCTTCTCTACCCGTGTCTCGCAAAGCTATTTATCACATCAAGAGCGGGAAGAGCTGACTCAGCTACGAGAAAAGCAGGAAGTCATGGAGCGTCAGCTTGCGGAAAACAATGCCAGATTCCAGGACTTTGAAAGGATGCAGAAGGAACAGGTGGCCGAACTAGCCAAATTCCAAGCTACTTTCCAGATTTTCTCAGCCCTGGGGAATTCTCTTTCAGATTCTCCTCCAGGGAACTAGTTTGACATTATAAAAACAATCGTGTGCATATTTCGTTTCTCGTACTAACATTTCCGGATTTTGTAAATATTTTTTAATTCTTACTACATTTTAAAATTTATAATTTCGGATTTAATTTTATATTTTTAAAATTAAAAATTTATAGTAAAACGTTACTAAAAACGCAGGAAAAAATAACATTGGTAGTCGGTCGGTAGTGGTTGGTAACAACCGACATCTACCGACTACACTCGTGTCCGACCGTAATTGACGGCCCTTCACGGTGGTCGGAAGTGGTCGGTTTATACCAACGGCTACTGACGGGACGTACCGACCAAACCCTACCGCCCCAAACCGACCTTTACTGACGGAGGCTTTGTAGTAGGAAATTACCGACTTCTTTTGACCGTTCTTTCCGACTATAACGGACCACAACGAACCGACCACTATTGACAGGATTTTTGTAGTGAGAAATTACCGATCGTTTTTGACACAATTTTGCTTTTCGACCATCTCAAACCTACAACCCCTATGCTGTCAATAGCGGTTGGAAATGACCTTTTTCCTACCACTATTGACGGGTTCTACCATCAGATTGACCTTTCCATTCTTGTAGTGTTAGGAGCACATATACAGTCAGTCAATGCTGCTTCAGTTAAGAGATCTTTTGCATATTTCTGTAGAAATAAAAACAATCTATTGGCATGATACTGAGCATGGATCCCAAGAAAGTAATGAAGTTGACCCAAATATTTCATTCCAAATTCTGCATTGAGCTTCTCAAGTAAGGTATTGAGATGTGCTGATGAATTTCCTGTGATGACCATGTTATCTACATAGAGAAGAAGGATAATTATATCTTTTTTTAGCTGAGAAAGATGGTTCTCGTTTGCTAAAGACAAATCTTATAAAGTTAACTAATAACAATGATTGTTATTTCTGACATTTCATACCCAAAAAACAATAATTGTTATATACTTTATCAAATAAAAAAATGATTGTTATATAAAATATAACCCTCTTGAAATTAATATTTTATAAATTGACTTTTCTGGTCTAAAAACATAAAATTTTCTTTACTTAATTTATAGGTAAATTAATAACTGTTACACTCTAAGAAAAAGATTCTTGACAAAAAAGATTCTAATTTAATTATTATCAAAAAAATATAATTAAAAAATATTTTTGTGAACCAATTTGAAAGAACCAAAACTGACTACATTCATTTGGAAATAATTTGCATGAACTTGAGAAGTGAACCGATAGATTGCTTAGGGAGTGAACCGAATGTAAAGAATATATATGCAGAATATATATGCAGAATTAGAATCTATTGGCATTATCATATCATATCATTTTTCTATATCTGGTCTTATTTGCAGAATGTTTTATGGCCTTACTTAGTAATGAAGTAAGAACTATGAATATTTTGCATATATTGGACATTCATTTCGTCTCTCATCATGCATCTCCCAAAATCTTCTTGACCCTAGATCCTTTTTGATTTCTCTTCATAAGCTAGCATCCCAAGGTAAATAAGGCCATTGCAGATGGCGAGATCTCCTAAGAGAATTGATGCACCTCACAAATTGGAACAAGGTTTCATATCCGGAGACTTTTGGTAATAGTAAAGCCGGGTTGACCAAAACTCTCATTCCTTCATAACTTTTCCAAACACGCACACAAGACCTGAATCTAATTTGCCAAAATTTTCTTATAGCAAATTCCCAATCTAACGAGTAGATGAGAACCTAGTATGAAGCGATGGAAACAATGCAAGATTATAACCTCATCAATTGACCACCGTCCTCAAGCGGCACTTGCTTGTGTGTATGTGATCGCTCGACCAACATAATTACTGGTGGAACCCTTCAGCAGCAGTGAGGAGAGGAAACCTTCAGCCTTAAAACTAGTGATGTAGACTAGTTTTGGCCTAACAAATGCGATATCAGAATACCGGAGAACTCAACTACCACACATCAGCGTCCACTCGAGATAGGACAGAAGATCGGCGAAACAGCGAGCCACCGCCAACCATAAAACGACTCTGCATCACCGAGGCTGAAGCTAACCACAAGACAACTGTCACACTCACCTAATCTTTGCCGTCCTTAAGTAGAAGAGAAGGAGTGAGACCGGAACCATCGCTTTACCCAAGAAGCCCCGAAGGAGCATATCTGACGGAGACACAAAGCAAAAGAGATTAAAGATTCAGGGTCTGTTGAATGAAAAACAGGAGAAAGAAGAAGAGGAGGCTTTGGGGGTCCTCCTTTCGGTGGCGGTGATGACGGAGGACCGCTGTAAAAAGAGATCGACGACCACGAGCTTCTTTGCAAGAGAGATGGCGGCTGGAAAAACTAAGATTGAAATTCAATAAAATAATAAGGCTATTTGATTTTTTTTTGTCAATTGCAATTTCATAAAAAGGCTCTAAAAAGCCAAGTGAAATTTCGTACAATCAACTATAACATGTCTCACGTACAAACCTGGCGAGGGAGTCAGCCTTATAATTCAGAGTTCGAGGGATAATTGAAAGCGAAAAAGATGTAAACAGAGCACATAGCTGTGTGAAATCCTCCTGGAATGGGAGGAAAACAGGCCAATCCTCTGGCTTTGAGAAAACTTCAATCACAGTCTCACAGTCCGTAGACATCTCTACCTCCAGAACTTGGATGGCGATCAGTGATTCCATGGCCCATATAACAGCTTCCACCTCTACATGCAGTGCATATAAACTTCTGTTGATTCTTCGACCACCCGAACAGCTACCCTCTACCGAATCTGGAAAACCAAACCAGCCTAACCCCGTTTTTTTAGCCGTCGTCTTCCAGGAGGCATCCACCAAACATCGGCAACCTGTGAAGCCTGAATTGGTTGTAGTAGGGAAAATCCAATCGGATTTACGTGTCTCGGTAAAGCCAGTATGTCTAATCCACTGAACCGATGGCCGTAGCCGAATCGCTGACCATTCCCCATATTGCGCCAATGACCGAGAAATGATTCTACCAAGGTCGGGAACGACATTCGAGAAACAATAATCGTTCCTGACTTTCCATATATTCCAGATTAACCACGGAAAGTAGTGATGATTATCACCTCCTGGTAAACGCCAAAACAAATAGTCTAAATTATACCAAATTGATTCCCCATAAATAGATTTACTGCCGATGGAATATCTGACAGTGCCCACGTCTGCAGGGCCGAAGGACACTGGAAGAGAGCATGGTTAATCGTCTCAATCTCTGCCCCACATTGTGAACAATCACGCGGGAAATTAATACCCCGATGATGCAGGTTTTGATTGACAGGCTTATTGCCAGATAGAATATGCCAAAAGAAATGTCGAATCTTATTTGGGGCGCTAATATTCCACAACTTGGCGTATAAAGCCTCAAAATTTGGTCTTGTTGTTCCGATATCTACTGACAACATGGTCTCTTCCGCTAGATACCCGGACTTAACCGAATACCGACCAGTTTTGGTAAAATGCCAACTCCAATTATCGGGGTGTTGTTGCCGGGATATGTGAATACCCAATATTAATTGGAAATCAACATGATCAAAGTATTGGCGAACCAAAATCTCCTTCCAAGAACCCGCTTGGTGGTCAATAAATTGGTCTACTGTAAGGTTAGGGTATAAAGAGAGCGGCTGTCGTAGAGCCGAGCGGGGAATGGTGTCTGGAATCCATGGGTCGTTTCAAACCTATAACGTCTTGCCATCCCCTATTCTCCTAATTGCTCCTTTTAAAACCAAAGGTCGTTCATATAGTATACTCCTCCAACCATAGGACGAATTAGGTCTCAATTTTGCCAACAACGGACATGAGTTCTGAAAATAGCAGCCTCTCAGAATCTGTGTCAACATCGATTCTGGAGAATCCAAAAGACGCCAAAATTGTTTAGCTAGTAAAGCAGAATCAAAATCCTCCAGGATCCGAAAACCTAATCCTCCTTCGAGCTTCGGTCTGCAGACCGTCTTCCATTTATGCCAATGAATCCCTCTCGAAGTATCTGACTTCGACCACCAAAAATCCGCTATCGCAGTATTTAGGTTTTTGACTACCATCTTCGGGAGTCTATAACAAGATATTACATAAGTGGGCAGCCCTGTCAGGACAGATTTTATCAAGACCTCCTTGCCTGTTCGTGAAAGAAACTTTGATGACCAACTATTGATTCAATCTCTTAGTCTCTCTCTGACGAATGCAAAAACCTTAGTCTTCGCCCCTCCAATGTTTTCAGGTAATCCTAAATACGATCCTTCTCCTCCTTCGTTATGGATCCCAAGTACCTGGTGTAAATCCCTTCGAAGCTCTAGGGTTAAACCCTTCCTAAATTGGATCGAAGACTTCATAAAGTTTATCTGTTGTCCCGAGATTTGTTCGTACTCTCTAAGTATCCGCAATATCTGGTGTGATTCCTTGCTAGATGCTTTGCAGAAAAAAAGACTATCATCAGCAAATAAAAAATGTGTCATCGCTGGGCTTGTACGAGCTATAGAGATACCTGTCAACAATCCACGTTGCTTCAGCATCCCTTAATTTTGATATCAACACCTCTGTGCAGAGAATAAAAATGTAAGGCGATATAGGATCACCCTGCCGGAGCCCCCGTTTTGGTTTAACAGAGCCTCTAGGAACCCCATTTACCAGTATAGAGTACTCCACACTAGTGATACAATACATAATACAACAAATCCATTGCTCACAAAATCCCAATTTACGTAACAGAAATTGTGACAAAATTCCATTCGACTCGATCATATGCTTTGCTCATGTCCGTCTTAATCGCCATATATTCGCTCCTAACCGACACATTTGTCCGCAGCGCATGAAACATTTCTTGTGCAATTAAAATATTATCTGAGATATTCCATCCAGGTATAAAAGCAGATTGTGTTACAGATACTAATTTAGGTAGGACCCATCAAAGTCGTACACACATCACTTTGGATATGATCTTATATACCACATTACACAGACTAATTGGTTGGAATTCCAACATCCTCGTTGGCCATGCAACTTTTGGAATCAGACATATGTTCATTTGATTCAAAGTCCGCTCAAAAGAGGCTGTGGCTAAAAAGTTATTAACCAGCGCCACCAAGTCCTCCTTCACCGTTTCCCATGCTTCTTGGAAAAATAGTGTTGTCATGCCATCTGGCCCTAGGGCTCTATTAGGACTCATTGAGAATAACGCAACACGGGCTTCCTCATGACTTGCTCATCTCATTAACATCTGATTATCAGAGACTCTAATTTTGGTCTCTAGCTCATCCAGAGACCCAGTTGAATCCCAATTACTTGTAAACAACTTCGAAAAAATAGTTTGTTGCTTCTCGCAAAATATCTTCCTCCTTATTAACCCAGACGTTAGTCTCAGTATAAAAACCGACGATTCTATTACGAGCTTGCCGCTGCTTAGTTTGAGCATGGAAGAAACTCGTGTTTTCGTCACCATCCCTCAACCACTTGGTTCGACTCTTTTGTTTCCAACATATCTCTTCCTCCACATAGGAACATATGAGATTTAGATTCTTCTGCAAAATTAGATATGAGCTCGTCGTCCCATTGCTTTTTAGATCCTCCAATTCCTGTTTAAGCCGTGTGATATTATGTCTACCAGGTTCAATAGTAGTATTTCTCCACCGTGAAATTGCACGACGACAAACCTTCAATATATCTGCCAATGTTAATCGTCTCCAAACATGTAAACTACTCAACCTACGTTCAACTAGTTCTCGAAGGCCATCTTTCCGACCCAACAATTGTCAAAAATAAATTGTCGTTTTTTCGAAAAAGTACTTTCAGAAAAGCATCCTAAGATAAGCCTATGATCAGACCCTATCATATTTAAATACTCAACTTATGAGTTAGGGAATAATTCATGCCATTTTGCATTCCCATACGATTTGTCTAAGATACAGCGCACTATTCCATTTTGTCGTACTCCTCTCCAAGACCAGACATTTCCTATTTTTGGAAACTCAATCAAGCCGCAATCATGTAACATCTGATTAAAAGATACAAACTGTGATAAGGGCCTAATAGACCCACCCAACTTTTCATGATTTCCACTGAGTTCATTAAAATCACTCATTACCAACCAAGGCTCTTGCCGCTGGATACCTATTCTTGTTAACCGTTTCCACATAATCCTGTATGTGTTGTATTGGTTCACCATAAAGAAAAGTAATACATGATGTCATACCTTTCAATTCTGTAGTTATGTCTATCATGTTTTTATCTTTATAATTAATGATAACATTAAAATAATCCCTATATAACAAAGCCAGACCGCCACTCGTACCCGCTGGTTTAACCGTTGTTAACAAATTATACCCAAGATGTAGTTGTATTTTTTCCATAAATAAATAATTATTCTTTGTCTCTGAAAGAAATAAAAATCCAGGCTTATAACATTTCCAGATGTCTCTCAAATAACCAATTGTAATCTTACTGCCAATTCCTTGACAGTTCCAACATAAAACATTAATCATAAAATTAAAATCTCATTGGACTTTTGTCCTTTTCTTTGACTACTCCCTCTTTTGCCACCTTTTGCTTAGGTGTCTTCCTGGGAGACATCCCTTTCAATGTCAATGCCTTCTTGAAACTAACACCCCTAATAGGCGTATTAGTCCGAGAAGTTACCTTACTTGTACCCACCGTCAGCCTTGACTGCCTAGTTATTCTACACTTTTCCAAGCTCTGAGCAAACTCTGCAATTATTTTATCCCGATCTGTTGCAGTAAGGTTATGTGTGTCAGCCACTGCTGCTCGGAATGCTAGATCATCAAGAAGATCCTCCTCTGTATATAACAGGGTGTCCTCTTTGTCAAAGTCTTCAATCTTGACTGTTAAACTAGCCTCCAATGCAGCAGCCTCATCACTCGGAGACATTACCAAATCCTCTTCATTCAGGACCACGCCACATACAGCAAAAGTCCCGGCCTCCACAACTTCTGTCACGGTCGTCCCAGTCCCGTTCCCAATTTGCACAGGATCCGTGTGCAGAGCTACAACCTCAGTGTGCAACACATCTGCAGCATAAACTGCGGTCGGTTCCTGGAAAATGGGACGACGAACCTGCCAAAAAACCAGATTTAGCCCTCCAATGTTACCATTTAACCAGCTGAAATAAAAACTCCAATTTTGGATAATATTATAGCCCGTATAATTAATCAAATTATTATGTCAATAATAACCTAACAATTTAGCCAAGCCTTTCTTTGATTTCAAAGTAGGTGCATTCCGCACCTTCTTCTTGTCAAGATGTCTATCGACTGTTGCCCCCCTTGACTTTGTTGTTCCAAGTAAGACTGCTCATTTAAAGGTTTTGAATCGCCGATCTGCCATGTTTTTGCCAAAATCAGTATTACCGTTGTTGATATTAATGGTCTTTGACTTGTAACAACTATTTGTGTCATGAGTCATTCGATGACACAAACCACAAAACCCCAATAATCTCTTATATTCTATCAAGATCCTAGATTCCTTCCATTCCTCAAATTCTAACACCGAAGAAAAAGGTAATGGCTTAGAACATGAAACCTCCACTAATACCATACCCTTGTGAACATCAATAGCTAGAACCTGACCAATTGATTTAGCCACTAGTCGATATACTTCCTCCATTCGATATTCAAATGGAAGAGTAAACCTCACCCACATCCTTATAGTACTAGGATAATCTGCCCCTGCCATTGCCTTCCAAGGGGCATAGGAGACCATCCAACCATCAAAATTGATGGCACCATTCTGTAAAATCCGTTCTAAATCTCCCTCCTCTTTAAATTCAAACTGAAATCTACCATTCCCCAGGTTTAGACCTCTAAGTTTGCCTACCAAATCCCAAAATTTTGGCATCCTAAACAAGAATGTATCAACATTCTGGTTCTGGGGATTTAGACAACGTCCCATTAGAACTTTAGAGGATCTAGCCAATAAAACGGTATTATCTAATTTTGGAATCTTTATCCTTAAACCCTTAATTGGTGACACATCACCAGCGACCGAATTTCTACTATTAGCCTAAGACATTATGACGCTACACTTTCTAAGTATTCTAGACTCGGAACCTCTAAGTATGACTCTTCTTATTTGGAATCATATATAGGCTTATTTGGAATCCTTGAGGTCTCGCCTTATATAGGCTTTTGAGATATGTGATAAGGTCGTATCTATCATTTACTAACGAGCTTATCTTATATAATTTAAATTTGAAAGGATAATTACAATTAAACCTTATCGTAATTAATTCAAAATTTAAACCATAAATACAAAAAAATCCCCAATTCACGCCAACAACATGAGACGATAAGCTTATTCCTTTAAACTCCCTATCAGAACACAAATACTCAAAATAGTTGCAGCTTGAATCCTCATTCTGAAACCGCGACTCAATGATTGTGGGCCTGCAATATGTAGCTTGTTCTTCTAGTTTGTAATTCCGTAACCCAGAAACATTAATACAGCTCCCACCACATCTGATGCGTCACAAGGGTCACAGAGGGGTTTTGGGTTCGATCATTTTTGTCGGTAAAGAGGAAAATATTCGGGAAATGTTGGAAAGATGAAAAGAGATAGTTTTGAGACTCGGTTTAGTGGCAACCGAGATCTCCGAGGAATGGACACGAGGGAAAAGGGGAAAAGAGGAACTGATGGTTCGAGAGACGACACGTGAGTGGTGGCTCTACTCACGATTCGGTCTACTTAGCCGTCGGGAACCCGGTTCAACGGCGGCTAAGGGTTTCGGTGCGAGTCTCACGCAACGAGAGGGATAAAACTGATTTCATTCAAAGAGGCTAACCTCTAAATAAACACACAAGGGTCCCTTTCATAGGAAAGACAAAAGAAAGGAAGCTCTAGACACGTAGGCATAAAGACGCGGAATAAAGTTCCGTACAACCTAACAGCTAGAAATAAAGATAGAGATGGACGCGGCAAGCGGAGTTGCGCGCCAATGCGCTAAGTGTCTAGCCTCGTTAAAATCTCCCTTGGGAAACCACTTCGGACAAAACCAAGGTGAGGAAAAAGAGTGCCCAGCTTCCTTAATGGCTTATGGTCTTCACCTTGAGATGGTGAAGACCGATCGGATAACCTCCTTCGGGTCACGGTTGGGCTGGTCGTATGATTGAGGATCATACGACTTCATGAACTCGGTCACGTACAGGTTACACTTTATTCACATATTCTGGGCTGCCGTCTTGGACCTAGTGGTGATCCCTGGGTCAATGGTCGGCGCTCGGACTGATCCTTGTGTCTCCAGGTTGGGTCCTTCGGCTATTCCGATTTCCGCATTTTGTCCGATAGGTCGGGACTCATCAACATCCCTGACATAACCCAAACCAAACCTTTATGAACCATATATAACCAAATATGAATATACCAATTAAGGAGGCTGTGTTCCAGGATAGGCCATGTTCGGCGCTTATCCAAACCTTTAAATACCAAATATACCAATCCAAACCTTTATTTCCAGGTACAGAGAGCTCCAATAGCCTCTGAATAGGCCATGTTCGGCGCTTGACACTCCAAGTGCGCTTTGTAAAACTTACTGCGTTGATGTTAATCAAAACTAGCAAGACAAAAAGGAACACGAAAGTCAGAATCATTGTGAATTCGATTCCGGTCTCATGTATATAATCCGTCTGAATGGACTTGCATACAATGAATCCATAACTAAAACAAATCCCGACTCAATCGTTCTGAATTTCGGTAGTAGAAATCCCCAACGATCTAAATATCTTAGAATCATAACAACAACGTTTACCGGGATCATCCCGGTTAACGCTCTCATTCAACTGAGCTTCATTTCTATTAGTATAGTCAAATTTCCTCAAAATTTTAACAATCGAACCCAAATCCACCATTTCTATGGCAAATTTGTACCGAAAACGCATAGATAATGACTCATTTCACCAAATCCAACCTTCAAGTTGACCCTACTCGAGCAAAGCACACGCCAAAGCAAAACAAAACTAAAAGGGAGTCGTTTACCACAGCCACAACATCGCTAGAGGAGAATCTAGCCTTGCATGCGATGAACTGAAACCTCCACGGAGCAGAGCCCACCACCCCCAGAACCTCCCTCCCCGAGAGACTGTGACCTCTCCGCAAGCCTCTCCTACCCACCTTACCACTTGATTGACCAGATCTGAATCTCAGATCTGACGAGACTCCGACTCTGGATCGATCGCTTGGAAGACCAATCCAGACCCAGATTAGTCTCATCCACCGTCTCGGCCCCTTTATCGTTTCCAGGAGTCACCTACTGTAGATCGCTGCCGCCGCCGGAGAATCCACGAGCGATGCGCCGAAAATCGCCTCAGTTACCTTTTTTTATTTAATAAGGCTATTTGATAGAGCTTTAAAGTTTAATTTATAATACTCCTTCTGTTTTTATTAGTTGATGTTTTAGAAAAAAAATTTGTTTATTTTTAGTTGATGTTTTAAGATTTCTATGCAAAATTTATTGCACTTTTGTTATTTTTGACTTTTTAAATTCTGCAGATTAATTTGTGATTGATTAAAATAATTTGGAATTTGTGATAAACTATATTTTGTTTAGAAAAAATAAAACAATTAATGATTTCTTAATATGTGAAATGTTTAAAACATCAAGTATAAAAAAACAAAAAGAGTATATATTATTAAATTTATCCTATATGTATACATATATCATCAACAAATATGTATAGCAAGGATATAAATAAAATAAACAGCAATAAAAGAATTCAGTTTATTTTGGAAGTAAAATGATACATTTAAAATTGCAAGCTTTTTTCTGAGTATTACTTAATTCAAATTAATTACTCTTGTCTGAAGTAAAAACATAAGTTTTAATTGTAAGATTTTTTCTACTTTCAAATTAATTACTATTATCTCTAGTCAAATCATAAGATTTTCAACAGCAAGATTTTTTATTTTAATAGTTATTTATATTAATTAAGCATACCTAAAATATGAGATTGTTAACCTGTATAGAAAAAAATTTATGATAAAAAATATATATTAAAAGGTAAGAAAAAAAATATTGATGGATCTCGGTACATCTTGGTGACCCTAGATGGATCGCCAACTTGGACTGATGTGTTTCCTAAATGATCTTTTCCCGCAATTCCTGATCATTTAGAACACACACTCGGCCATTGACCATAATTGTCCCATTATCCGAAGTCGGGTATTTAGTTTTATCGTTCTTCGCTACCTTATTTAGATTCTCATCCTTTTTTGAGCAGGTTATATTCGACTCAACAAATCTGTTTGATTCGATGCGCCCAAGCCCAAGGGTTCTTCTACCAACGTTAAGGCCGATACACTAAACGTCCTAACCATGCTAAACAGCCCTGCCATCTATTTCTCTGAATCCACGTATACCATTTTCTGACTTAGGGCATCCGCAACTAAGTTTGTTTTACCCACATGATAATCTATGTGCACGTCATAGTCCGCTATAAGTTTCATCCATCGTCGTTGCCTTAAGTTCAAATCTGGTTGAATGAAGATTTACTTCAAACTCTTATGGTCTTTTAATACTTGGACCTTGCCATCGAAAAGGTAGGATCGCCATATCTTCAAGGCGAAAACCACTGCAGCCAATTCTAGATAATGAGTGGGGTAATTCACTTCATGCTTCCTTAACTGTCGTGATGCATATGCAATCACCTTCCCATGTTCCATCAATACGCAACCCAAACCATTCATGATGCGTCCGTATACACCACATAAGACTCACTCGGTTATGGGAATGCCAAAACTGGAGTACTCGTTAGCATGTCCATAAGTTTTGATAAACTTCCTTCGCACTCCTCGGTCCATTTGAAATGACATTCTTCCCAATAATCTGAGTCATAGGCTGCACCATGCTTGCGAAGCCTTTTAAAAAACGTTGGTAGTTCCTAGCCAACCCAAAGAAACTCCTTACCTCCAATGCGTTCAAGGGCCTAGGTCATCCTGAGATTGATTTGATCTTTTCTGGATCCACATACACTCCCTTATCCGAGACCACATGACCCAAGAATTTGATTTCCCTTTACCAAAAGCTGCACTTACTTAGATTTCCGAACAACTTATGTTCCCTTAGCTTTCCCAAAAGCGTTCTTAAGTGACTTTGATGTTCTTCCTAATACCGGAGGACTCAACTACCACACATCAGCGTCCACTCGAGATAGGACAGAAGATCGACGAAACACCGAGCCACCGCCAACCATAAAACGACTCTGCATCACCGAGGCTGAAGCTAACCACAAGATAACTGTCACATTCACCTAATCTTTTCCGTCTTTAAGTAGAAGAGAAGGAGTGAGACCGGAACCATCGCTTTACCCAAGAAGCCCCGAAGGAGCATATCTGACGGAGACACAAAGCAAAAGAGATTAAAGATTCAAGGTCTGTTGAATGAAAAACAGGAGAAAGAAGAAGAGGAGGCTTTGGGGTCCTCTTTTCGGTGGCGATGATGACGGAGGACCGCTGTAAAGAGAGATCGACGACCACGAGCTTCTTTGCAAGAGAGATGGCGGCTGGAAAATCTAAGATTGAAATTCAATAAAATAATAAGGTTATTTGATAGAGCTTTGAAGTTTAATTTATAATATATAATTAAATTTATCCTATATGTATCCATATATCATCAACAAATATGTATAGCAAGGATATAAATAAAATAAACAGCAATAAAAGAATTCAGTTTATTTTGGAAGTCAAATGATACATTTAAAATTGCAAGATTTTTCTGGTAATACTTAATTCGAATTAATTACTCTTACCTGAAGTCAAAAAATAAGTTTTAATTGTAAGATTTTTTCTGCCTTCAAATTAATTACTCTTACTTGTAGTCAAATCATAAGATTTTCAACAGCAAGATTTTTTCTGTTAATACTTATTTAAATTAATTAAGCATACCTAAAATATGAGATTGTTTACCTGTATAGAAAAAACTTTATGATTAAAAAATATAGTAAGAGGTCAGAAAAAAAATTTGAGAATAAAATAAAATGATTCATGCCTTCAAATATAAGATTAGGAGTTCTATAAACAGGGCCATTCAAATGCTAAAAAGTGGTAGACCATTTTACTTGAGTGGATTTTATATAAAATAATAAAAGAATGGCTTTCACAAAAATCTTAATGACATTTCTCCTTGTAGTCATCTTGGCGGTTTCATTGTCCCCACAAATCGCTGTGGCTAAATGTATTTTTCGTATATATTAATCATGGCAATTAGTTAAGGTTGATCATCAAAAATTTGATATGCAATACATACCATGGAAAGTCTAAAGAAGTTTTTTTCGAAAATGTGATATATGATGTGAAGTTTGTGTATATATGTGCAGGGTCTAGAAGACCGACGGGCCTTGAATGCTTCAATATATGTACTGATTATTATGATGATTATAAATGTGCTACGGACTGCCTATCAACAGGGTACGCAGCAGGAGGATGTACAAAAGTGTCTCCTACTGGACCTGAAAAATGTTGTTGTTATTAATCAATTTGATATTCCTGTTTAGTATCCTAATGCATGTATGATTTCAAAATCCCATTAAATAAAAACCATATTTTCATCATAAAAACCACAATCCTGATTTGGTTGGAGACAACTTCTCTTCTGATATGTATCCCTATATGGATCTACAAAACATATATTATTGACGAGACTAACTCTAGAATTCGGACTTTATAATAATAAAAAGTACTATTTTTTTAATGCAACCAAAATTGATTTGACTCACTACTTATTGATTTCTATTAAAAATAATAACAATACCATGCTAGGCTACACTATAGAGAGAAAACAAAACCCAAACTTAATCCAAATTAAATGTATTTTCTGATAATTTTCAAGTTTTTTTTGTCAACTATTGGATCAACAAAATTTGATTCATAATATAAAACTCACATCTCAAAATTTATTTTTAATCTAATACATATAGTGGGGAGGGAAAACACATTAATGTAAAAATCATTAATCTAATCATTATAACAACCATACTCAGAATAATTTGGCCAAAAAAGTTTTCATATGTAAGTTATTACCATATACCAAATACTACAAAAAAAATTTAAAATATGATCACTATAATAATTAGAAGTTGGCTAAAAAATAATTTTTGACATATTTTTGAAATCAGAATTCAGTTGTCAACTTTTTAAATTGGTCATAAAATAATTAAATGTTTTTACCAAAACATATGGTCAAATTTTTGTAACTAAAATAAATGATCATACATAATACTCACCAAATACAATGGTCAAAAAAAGTTTTTGTCAACCAAAAAATATTTGCATAATGTGGTTGATGAACATTTTGGTCAAAAGTATAATATAGAAAACATGGTAAAGAGGTTCGAGTCAAAAATTTTTTTTTTATCAAAACATGTCAACAAAATATTTCATTATATCATGGTAAAAAACATTTGTGGTCAAAACTGTTACATCAAATTTGGTCAAGTAACCTAAATAATAATAAATTATTCAATATACTTATAACGTTTTTTTTTTTTTGAAATTAATATACTTATAAAGATGCCTTTTCTATATTTCTTTTTGAATGAAACGATTGCACTTATATAATTATGGACATATATGGGAATACCATCTAAACGAAATATTTAGCAAATTCATAAAAGACTAAGATTAGTCTGTTAACTGGAAACACCTTTATTCAGAGAGCCTAATCAACTGGATATGATTTGATTAGTCTGTTATGTCCAAAGACTAAGGACATAAGGCGTTATATCCTGGACCGCCATAGTAAAAATGAGCCCCCCACTCCACATTGTATCCTTTTGTAGCGTTGTAACATGTTGGGTGCTTAGCCTGCAGGACAAATGATTGGACCGGTTGCAAGTAGAATAGATAATCGATGATTTTGAGGTTGCAGAAAAAACTTGCCTTCCCATAGCCCTCCTCTGGGAAATGGCCTGAACCCATTTGTGTGGTAGTATGTTGGCCGTAGCTGCGTCTGTTTACAACCTCACCACCCCATTGCACCAATGAAGCCGGGCCTTTAGCTAGATGCGTAAATAGCTTCACTGGCCAATACCCGATGAATGTTGATCCAATTCCAAGCCACCAGTTCCCATCTTTGGTGTCCTACAATTCGAAAAACATTAAAAAACAAAAGATAGGCAAGAGACCAACTTTCAGTGCCCGATCACTTGACAACATGCGAACTAAATCGTTTGAACTCACCTTCCATATGAACATGGTTATGTCGAATTGAGTACCGTTGTACGAAGAGGTTGGAGAAAATGCAGTTCCGATTGCATACTGCTTACTGACTTGTACAAAACCTGGACATTCTAGATTCAGACACCCTGTCTTCTGGTATGTGTCTCTCTACAAAACATTACACAATAAATAGTGTCATAATCATAACATGACATACAATCAAGCATTTTGTTATTAAAATCCTAAGATTTGAACATTTTTGAGGCTTCTAAATACACATATATATATATATATATATATATATATATATGCCTCTGTTTTAACTTTCAAGAAATGTTTTGTTCACAATTGATTCATATTCTTTATCCGACAAATTTTCTTATTAATATCAAACAATATTTTCTCATATATGTATACGTGTTTAATTCAGTCTAATTTACTCAATTACATTCAAATGAAGGGAACTACAAAATATGAAACTAAAACATACCGTCCAATACACGAAAAGACGTGGCTGGTTGTCAAGATAATGATCCGGATTAACCTAATTAACAATAGAAAACAAAATTATAAGTGTTACGTTTTAAAATTATCCAGTAGCTAGAAACGAAAACAAAAAAACTTACCATCCAACCAGCTTCAATTGTATTGAGATCCGAATCCGAGTCGTTGTAGTGTCCCTTGACAAGCCAAATTTGCGACAAACTAAACTCGTTTGTACCTCGTTCTACAACTGGTTTCCAGACATTCATAGTCGCTACTGTTCCATAGATTCCTCGTATTTGTGTCATCATTCCAATCGCGTGCTATCATTTACATCAGAAATAAACAAAAATTAAAAGGTTAGATTAAGTGCAAGTTTCGTAATGCGGTTGTCTTTTTCAACTTTTAAAAAGAAGCTTGTAACATGAATGAAGAGTTGTGAAGACCAATAAGATAAAAGAAGGTCAAATAAAGTCATATTCATAAGACGTAACAATTAAGAAGAAATAGTAATTGTATTGATATAGTTCTTATTAAAGCTAACCTCATGACCTTTTTCTGCTGCGTACGGAACAGTCCGATGATTGACTCCAACGTCCTTCAGTTTTCTGAAGTGTTTGGCTCCATCCATTGTAAGTCTTATAGGCACCGTTTCTTTGGGACAACTCGAACCGTTCTGATTCCACACCTGCCAAACTCGTTTTCCTTCAATTTTTTCCATCATCTTCGGTAATCGCCCTCTAGGTGCATCCTAAATTTTTAAAAATATATATAGGTAATTAGTCTCATGAGATATATTCAAGTTTAATAAAGGGATTCAACGGGATTTCAAATGACATAAATTTAGTTTAATATATATATGTTTTTTTTTGTCAATGACAAATTATATTAGACAACAACTGGCCGGGCCCAATAGCTAAATTACTACATAATGTAGGCGAGGGGATTCGATATCTGCTTGTGCAAATGAGCTGCCTGATGTGGATTTACTGCCTGCCACTAGGCTAAGAGCCATTTGCAATATATATACGTTTAATTTTGTCTCCAATTGATTTTTTTCGTTCTTTTAGGAATAAAATGGTACCAAAAAAAAAACAAATAAAGATACATGTGGTTTGTACGTGATCAAAAAGGGCTTTTACCTATGGTCTCAAGTATTTCTTTCCATTTTTTTCCTTTTTTGTTAATCACATTTCTTTTAATTTAAAGGCCACTTTTTATT
>JAKUCM010005879.1:0-25004 GCA_023374145.1 Lepidium sativum
GATCTAAAATTCCGGGGACCATTGTAAAGAAAAATAAACATACAATAAAAAAGATATCTAGATTTTGATTTCAGCTTCGTCTTCCTTCTTCTTCGCCTCGCTTTCGTCACCTCACCACGCTCCGCTAATTTATTATTACCAAATCAGTCATGTCCGAATCCAGTTAACTGTATAAATTTATTATTCAATTTTTGACCTGTCCTTTTCTTCTCTAAGATTCTATTGTTTCACTTCCATAGAAAGTTATCTCCTTTTCTATTTGAGGTTTTTTTTTTTCTTTTTTCGGTTTCTGGGATCCTTCAGAGCGAAACTGAATCTGGGTAATTTTGAATCTCACTTTTACGACTTTAATGCTATTTATTACACGCTTTTTTCTTGCTTTTGTTTCTCTCTTGAACGATCTGTTTCTATCATGAACTCGATCATTACGATTTTGATCCAGGCTTCGATGATCTTTTGGTTTGTTCTCGCATTAGTTGATCTATGGAATATTTCGGATTTGCAGTGCTAGTCAATGTTCTTTTCATCAGTTGTGGTTGCACCTAAATTTCCACTCTTGTCTGTGTTGCTGGATTAAGTGGGTTTTGATTCACATTGTAATACGATTACTGAGTTAGCATCTTGCAAGTAATTCTAGCTGAAGGTGTTAGATTTCCCGTGTTTTGTTTGCTTATGCATGATTGTGATACAGATTTAAGATATTTTGTATAGCTTACCTATGTTCAATGTCCAGAATTGTCGTCGGGATGGGTTCTAAGTCCGTTGTTGACATGATAGAAGCCTCCTCGGGGGTTCATTTTTCTGGTTTCCACGTCAACGGGCACATGAATGGATTGGAACCAATAGCAGCTAAGGAAGCCACCACTTCTGCATCAGAAGACATGCAAAGACAGCCTTTTGTAATAGGTCAGTTCTGTTTTATACAAGGCAGTAATTTTTGCTAGTCATTGATAAAGAAAAGCTTGACAGATTGTAGCTTGGATTTTATGTTTAGGTGTTGCTGGAGGCGCAGCGTCAGGAAAGACTACTGTTTGTGATATGATAATCCAGCAACTGCATGATCAGCGTGTTGTACTTATTAACCAGGTAACTTTGTTTTGTTAGTGATGTTATGGTAAGTGATTACCACCGGCCTCATTCATGTTTCTGATGTATTTAGTAATCCAAAAGGAGACTATTATTTGCTAATCACGTGTATATGGCTGAAGTTTAACATGGTTCAACCTTACCATTGTTTAGAGATTTATGTCAGTTTATGTATCTCGTTCTTTAATAATTTGCTATCATGATAAACCACAAATTGCTCCACTAAATATTCAATGATAAAACCTTTGGCAGGACTCGTTCTATCATAATCTGACTGAAGAAGAACTTGCTACAGTTAATGAATACAACTTTGACCATCCAGGTGAGAATACATTCGGAGTGTGGCTGCTTTCTGTAATCCACTTGTCAATTTATAGTGTCATCAAGAATACAATATTTAACCCGTCTTCTTTGAGATTATTAAAGCATAACTAACAATCATAATCTTCAGTGACATATTAGTGGTCGATGTACTCTCTTTTTATATCTCTTAATATTTTAGCAATTACATTACTGACAGTACCTTACTAGTTGCTTGGAGTTATGAGAAAAAGTCTTATATATTTCTCTTAACCATCCTCCGTTAGTTTTATGTTTTACTCCATTCTAATTACATTATTATTGTTTCTGTAGATGCATTTGACACAGAGCATTTATTGTCTTGTATGGAGAAATTGAGGCAAGGGCAAGCTGTAGATATTCCAAAATATGATTTCAAGACTTACAGGAGCAGTGTTTTCAGAAGGGTACCACACCATATTCCCTCTCAGCATCACTCATAATCTTATTGTTAATTGATGCTTCTAAGTTCTAACCTTGAGACGCTACTTGAGACGCGTTTTTCTTTTCTCAGTGCCTCAAACTGTAACAATAGCAAATTTCTTAGATGTTGTCAGTGGCTTTTATCTGGTTCGGGATCTAATGGGACATATATCTTATCTTATCCAATGCTCTGTATCTTATCCGATGCTCTGATATTGAAAAACATTCTGCAGGTAAATCCTTCGGATGTTATAATTCTTGAAGGGATACTTTTATTCCATGATCCTCGTGTCCGACAATTGATGAACATGAAGATTTTTGTTTGTACAGGTAACATGTATCCTCTTGCCATTATAATTGCTGTAAACTCTTGTTTCAACCGCAGTCCATTTCTGTTTTTATAGCTTCACTTGGATTTCTGCTATTAAAATTTCATATGAAGGAAATAATTTCTATCGTTTTAAGAAAATGCTCTGAATATGAATTAGCAGTTCAGCTGTTTGACATTACGTTTGTTTTCTTTGTAGATGCTGACGTTCGTTTGGCAAGAAGGATAAAAAGAGATACTGTTCAGAATGGTAGAGATATCGGCACAGTACTTGACCAGGTTAGCCCGTGTATTATTTTTACTGCATATATGATTTTCAAGAACAAAAAGAAATGGTGT
Source organism: Lepidium sativum (assembly GCA_023374145.1). NCBI lineage: Eukaryota > Viridiplantae > Streptophyta > Magnoliopsida > Brassicales > Brassicaceae > Lepidium > Lepidium sativum. The sequence continues at coordinate 2,516 of JAKUCM010005879.1, forward strand.
ACCTCTTGCATTTTGAATCTCTCATTGCTCTGATCCGTATTTTTTCCGCCCATATTTGTATAGAGTTTTCAAATCAGTATGTTTTATTCCCATTTCTTATATTGATGTCAACCTTTTGATGCAGTACTCCAAGTTTGTGAAGCCTGCTTTTGATGATTTCATTCTTCCGACAAAGAAGTATGCAGATATTATAATCCCTCGTGGTGGGGATAATCATGTAGCAATTGACTTAATTGTGCAACATATTTGCACCAAGCTGGGTCAACATGATCTCTGTAAAATATATCCTAATCTCTATGTTATTCAATCAACGTTTCAGGTAATTAGTATATTAATTTCATCTAACTACTAGTAACATTCGCTTCTCTACCAAACAAAACTTATGTTAACCACAAATAATTGCTTTCTCTTGCAGATAAGAGGGATGCACACCCTTATACGAGATTCTCAAACAACCAAACATGATTTTGTCTTCTATTCTGATCGTTTGATTCGGCTGGTAAGATTATTAGAGCTCATTCAAATGGCTGAGTAAATTTTCCTGCCACTTCTCATTATTGTTTGGATTTTTTCCCTAAATTTATCAGGTTGTAGAGCATGGTCTTGGACATCTGCCTTTTACTGAAAAGCAAGTGATTACTCCAACCGGTAAGCTTAAAGATTCTTGTTTGTTCATAAATCACAAGATTATCATGTATAGATGTAGTGACTAAAAACAATGATTAATCTATCATTTTGATATCCTGGTCACCTGTCGTAGGATGTGTGTATTCTGGTGTGGATTTCTGTAAACGATTATGTGGTGTCTCTGTGATTAGGAGGTATATTCATATATCCTAACTTAAGTTCATTCATAAGGAATTTGTGCATTCTTGCTTATCCCACTCTCTCTCCAACTTGATGGTGTTCAAAAATAATTCTAGTGGTGAGAGCATGGAGAACGCGTTGCGAGCATGTTGTAAAGGTATCAAGATCGGGAAGATTCTAATTCACAGAGAAGGCGACAATGGACAACAGGTAAACGAGTCACTCCAATTTCAGTCCAGGTGTTCCAGTTTATGATGTCTTAATCAATCTGCAGCTAATCTATGAGAAATTGCCAAATGATATTTCGGAAAGGCACGTCCTATTGCTAGATCCTATTCTTGGTACAGGTACTTGACCTTTCTTTCATCACCCCTTTATACTCAAAACACTTCATTTCCTCTTTTCTCTTTGCTTTAGTGCACATTGTTAGCTAATTCAACACACTGAAGTACCTAGTGACACTGAAATTGAACATATTGTCAGGCAACTCGGCAGTTCAAGCTATCAAACTCCTTATAAGCAAGGGTGTTCCTGAGGGAAACATTGTATTTCTAAACCTGATCTCAGTAAGCTGATACACACCCTATGCGTATTATCTATACCCCTTGGGATGACTCCTTATCCATGTTTATCCACAAAAATGTAGCTGGATTGAGTTTTGTGTTTTTCTTTGTTCAACCAGGCACCTCAAGGTGTTCATGTGGTCTGCAAAAAATTCCCTAGATTAAAGATAGTGACATCTGAAATTGACAATGGGTTAAACGAAGAGTTTCGTGTCATTCCTGGTATGGGTGAGTTTGGGGACCGATATTTTGGCACAGACAACGACTAGGCCACTGTGGTCCTGAAGCATTAGTTGTCCCTTCTATGTCATGCACTGCAGTTTATTGATGTATTCACCATCGTATCTGCTACATCCACTACACAAAATATCAAGGGAATCACTTTGAACCTGTTGGCTTTCCCACTTAAACCCCCTCAATTTCTTGGGTACAGTTTTGATTTACTTATAAATGCCCAAGTGAGAGGTTGTTGAAACCCCGGACTCGCAACTCTTGTGTACTTTATATAATTATACTTGGAACTCTTGATACTGCATCTGCAACTCTTTTGTACCATATATGAATACCATTGGAACTTTTGATACTCGATAAGCATAATACAATATTTGGCTACAGTGGCCCAAAAATATCTCCGGTGTTGGCAAATTTGGTTGTACACCCGTGTGGTTTAAGTGTATGAGAGAGGTAATATACTAAAGACTGCTTTTGTTTTGTACCTCTCTCTCTCTCTTCTCCACATATCCAAGACTTTGGGGATAAAGTGGGAATCATTGGCTACCATTTGGTTGTGTTGAAGCAATCACACATTTGCTTTATCCGAGGTTGATAATCTTCCTTGGGCTCTCCTTCTGACACGTATGACTGATTCTACAGTATATTCCTCGTAGATATCACCTTTATACTCAAAAGTTGCAGGTACTTAAGGCTTTGTCTTGGCATCCTCGTCCTCTTCAGCAAGAACGCATCTCTCTTGCATTCAAAAAATCAACTATGTCTGCCTTTGTCGGCAAATACGCAGGTACGTACATTTAACATCCACTCTTCTTGTTTAATAACTGTTCCTGTACCAGTTTCTTCAGGTTCTCTCGTTTATGTGCTTTCTAAGTTCAGATGAGCTGATCAAGACGGCCAAGTACATAGCAACACCAGGAAAGGGTATTTTGGCGGCAGATGAGAGCACAGGAACCATCGGCAAACGACTCTCCAGCATCAATGTTGAGAACATTGAGTCCAACCGCCAAGCTCTTCGCGAGCTCCTCTTCACTTCCCCTGGCGCTTTCCCTTGCCTCTCCGGTGTTATCCTCTTCGAGGAAACCCTCTACCAGAAAGCCTCTAGTGGCAAACCCTTCGTCGAACTCCTCATGGTCCGTCCCTGAAAAATCGAACTCCACCTCTAGTCTTAATCATTCGATTTAAGAGTTGCAGAATTGAATCTGTTGACATGACTCAAATGAAACTTTCAGTTTCAGTTTGGATACTGATTCCCTTTTTTCTGTATCAGGAGAACGGAGTTATCCCTGGAATCAAAGTAGACAAGGGTGTGGTTGACCTAGCAGGGACCAACGGCGAGACAACTACACAGGGTCTAGACTCGCTTGGTGCACGTTGCCAGGAGTATTACAAGGCAGGATCCCGGTTTGCAAAATGGCGTGCAGTTCTCAAGATTGGGGACACCGAGCCAAGTGAGCTCTCAATCCAAGAGAACGCCAAAGGGCTAGCCCGCTATGCCATTATTTGCCAGGAAAACGGGCTTGTCCCGATTGTCGAGCCAGAGGTGCTGACTGATGGGAGCCACGATATCAAGAAATGTGCGGCGGTGACTGAGACAGTTCTTGCTGCTGTGTACAAGGCCTTGAATGACCACCATGTCCTTCTCGAAGGCACTTTACTTAAACCCAACATGGTCACTCCTGGCTCTGACAGCCCAAAGGTAATGAAACTAGGTGTAAGCAATCGCAATTTTATTTAGGTTTATAAGTCTACTCTTTAGGCAACCACAATCATGTGAATCACAGAGACATAAACCTACTGTTATTCTATCAGGTTGCACCGGAAGTGATTGCGGAACACACAGTGACTGCTCTGCGCCGCACAGTCCCACCAGCAGTTCCTGGAATAGTGTTCCTCTCAGGTGGACAGAGCGAAGAGGAAGCAACACTAAATCTGAACGCAATGAACAAGCTCGATGTGGTGAACCCATGGACGCTCACTTTCTCTTTCGGTCGAGCCCTCCAGCAAAGCACTCTCAAGGCTTGGGGTGGTAAGACCGAGAACGTAGCCAAAGCTCAGGCCACGTTCCTGACCAGGTGCAAGGCTAACTCGGATGCTACCCTAGGAAAATACGCCGGCGATGTTTCAAGTGACTCTGCAGCCTCCGAGAGCTTGTACGTTAAAGGATACAAGTATTAGGAGCATTTAAAAACGGTTTGAGTATACATCAAATGTTTGTTGGGCGTTTAACTGTTTCAAATGTTTATCGATTTGGTTTAGCGTTTGATCAAACTGTGTAATCTTCTCATGCTGTGTTTACTCTCTCTTTCTGTCTTATAGTTTATTTAATATTTTCGCGCCAAGACAATAACAGTCTGATTCAAAAGTTCGGTAGTATCTCTCCTTAATGGGTCCCACAAGGGAAGTGTTATCTTCTTCTTAATCACAAACTTAAGGGGACTTATTCAAACAAAATTTAAATTAATATAGAGTTGTAGTGATTTCAACAATCACAGAATTTTGTAAACTCTTATAAAATGAAAAATTATGTCATAACAAGATATTATTCTAGTCTTTGAATTTTATTATATTTTAATGTTGATGTAATATAATATGTATTAATATAAGTTAGAATGTTACGCAAGTGGCATTTAGCCTAGTGACAGGTGGTAAATCCATAAGAGGCATGCGCACTTGTACATCCTGGGATCGAGTCTCCCCGCTTGCATTTGCAAGAACTTGGCTAATAGGCCGACTATTTGTGGTCCAATGTTAACAAAAAGAAAAAAAGTGAGAATGTTACTAGAAATCTGAATATAGTAAACAAATCTAATTCATTCCAAATTTATTCAATGGTTGATTATCTATCAAACTAAACGAGTAATTCAAACAACAAGAAACAAAACTAAAAATCAAAGCAAATTAACATAACAAAATGTAAGCAATAGAAAAAAGTACAGTGAAAACAATTAAGCAATGGATGAGAAAAAATATTTTTTAAGGAACGGAGATCATGGACCAGCGTCTCACTTAAACTCACTAAATCGCTTAACAAACTCAAATGGAGCGGATCTTTAGGCATTAAACTTATGATTATTGAGTCCACTCACGTAGCAAACAGTCTCAGTAAATTATCAACTGATTTTATCATAATAAGATTTTAACAACCTAAGTGGTGTGAAGCAACAATTTAAACGAGCCTAAGAAACACCTTAGACAATTAATCTAAGTTAAGGATGTAAATTTTTAAGATGGTTGGATCAAACAATTCAACACACCTTTCTGGAGCTAAAAGTCTAAGGTCATGTTTCAATTGATCAGAGTGATATAAGCATTAACAATACTAAAACAAAAGAGATCTATACTATTCTACTCTTAAGCGACTTAAAAAACTTTAAGATCCACATTGGTGTAGTCCGTTCCCTTAGGAACCCTAAGTTAATTACTCATAAACCATGGGTAAACCAATCAAAATAACAATCAAAGTGGATGACATGAATATCAAATTCAGAAAGTAAACTTAGAATAAAAGCAAACTGAATCTGGATTAAATTATCATAAAACGAAAATACTATTCTTGTTCTAGAATTACAACAATGAAAAGCTTAAAAAGTTTTTGAAGCAGTGGTAAAAACTTAGATCCCTCATTTTTGTAACACCAAGGAGGTATTTATACTAATACCCCCGTTAAACCTAAAAAATAGAACAAAAATCTAAGTAAGATAGGTGACCCAACTTCATGGGTCCAGTCGAGTAATTGGGCCGTCAAAAGTGGAGTTGACTCGGCCCATCAGATGTAATGACTCCATGTTACGATCCAGTCCATTACACTGTGTTGGGCATGTTGGTCGATCTGCTGACACCATTGCATCATGGGTTCGTGATCCGAGTCGCATTGAGAAGTAATCTTAGTTGGTGTGGCTCGTGATCCGAGTCATGTTGGTTTCACATCCGAGGCCCGTTGACATGCAATCTGAGTCCCATTGATATACAATCTGAGTCCCATTGATATGCAATCTGAGTCATGTTGGTTCTTTGCATATCTAGTCCAAAAGTTTCCTGAAAACAACTCCAAATGCAATGCGTATGCTATGCAAATACAACCACACGAACAAACTGCAAATGGCTCGAATGTGATGTAAATGCAACAAATATGTATGAAAATGAGAAAAAATTGACATCTAAAACATGTTAAAATGCGTGTATATCAACTCCCCTTAACTTAGACTTTGCTTGCCCTCAAGCAAATGTAAAGAACTAAGCTGGAGAAGAAGGTACAGAGTGGAAATTCAGAACCGAAATAAGCAGACTCAAATGTAAACTTAATATCCTAGATGACAGCTCTGAGTGTAAATCAAGTGAACTGTACTTAAAAACTTTAGTCATGTCAATCACAATTCAATCCGAGTCACAGTTCAATCTATGTATGCATTCACTTCAACCATTCCTTTTAACATTTATTAGCACATAACTGTGGGTCGAGTTATTCATCTCCTATTAACTTGTTTGGTAAAATGTAAGACTTAAGAAATATAAATTGATCTCTTTACAGTATATAGTCAATCAGTTAAGCATGGGAATCACTCGATGAAAAGAATAAGCTACAACATAATGCTAAAGGTGAGAACCAATGGATGCATACAAAAGCAAGACTTCATCTACCCTATCACCCCAGGACTGAACTCGAGTCTATTCATCTAATCCCCAAAAACAATCTTAAATCTACCCTTTTAACTTAAGGCGTCTTCACTTTCAGCCACTGCACTTTAAAATTATTTTCTCAAACCTTTTCCAATACAAATCTAAGGAGGGGGATTCTCAAACTCTAGTGGTCTATGACTTCAATTACAGCTATGGTTCTTTTCTATTCACATCACAAGACTTATTAAGCATTTGCCCATTTCACTTACTATTGCTTAGAACCGTTTTTTTTTTAACTTTCATTCCCAGAAACCCATTCTAGACCACATATGACTTTCAAAGGATTCTCCCCTTAGACTCCCGTTGATTTTTTCTACTCTATATGTTTAACAGGTCGAGTCAAACCTTCATGCTTTCTGTTTTCATTCCTTTTTCATTCTCACACCCTGAATTCAAAAACCACCTAATCCTAGCTGATTAAAAAATCATGAACCAGAATCTACATGAAGTCATGCCCTTGTAAGCTCTCACCTAACATCTTATGTCAAGTTTAATCCAAAAAATAAGCCTCATATATCACACACAAACAATGATGGTTCGAAAAGAGGTAAGGTTAATGGCTGGTATCTACTTTGATCAACAAGATATATGCAAAAGGTAAAGAAGATCCAAGTATTTTGTGCAATCCATATTTCTAGCATGGTGCGGTCTTAACTTCCAGAGCAAACTTGGTGCACAACAAAGAACTAACATCTAGGGCATTGAATCTAGAAAATAAATCAGCGAGTCTACACGGTTAAATCATCCTAATTCCCAAAACAGATATGGACTTGATCTTACATGAATGCATCTATATATGTTTTGAATTTTTTTGATGTTTTTTTGTGTGTTTTTCTATGCCTTATATGTGATGCATGAACTAAATAAGAATGCATGAGCTGAATGGAAACAAAAACTAAGAAACACAGACAACATGTGAATAACTTCTAGGATCCTCCCCAAAACTTAAATGACAAGATCCCCTATGTCATCAAAGTCTGAAAAAAATCCTAGATAAACCAATGCAAATGTATGTACAAATCCTCACATTCACTCATGATGGCGCGTGGCGGCGGTAGTGACGCCAAAAGCGACTCGAGTGGTGTTGATGGCGCGTGGCATTTGGGACAGCAGATCGAATTAAGTGTAACTTGGTTGTAAGAATGACTCGGCGGTGTCTCTCTCGAGTTGCTGTGGCGGCGGCCTGAAATTGACAGCAACACTCAGACAAGGCGGTTGAGTTGATTGTTCAAGTGGTCTTACGATTTGTGAAAGAATGTGACAAAATTTGTGGCATAGTTTTCCACCCTTGTTTTCCACTTACCAACGGTGAGAATCTTTTCATTATTATTATTTATTTATTTTTACTGAAAATTAAACCACTCGACCACTCAACTGTTAAGAACATGTTGAAATCTAGATCATCAGATTTTTAAATCAATATAAAAAAGAAAGAATTTAGTTAAAAACTGAAAATAAATATTAACAAATTATCATGGGACTTAAAACCATAGAACCAATAAACCTTTTTGGTATTTTTGATTTTAAGATTTTCATGAAATTGTGACTTAAAATTCATTAAAATAATTTTCCTTCATAATATTAATTTTATAAATTTAATAGCCATGGATTAGGGCTTGTACAACATAATTTTATTTTGTTAATGAAAATGAAGACTGCTTTGAAAACGTTATCTAAATAAGAATCATAAACTAATGATAATAATCTTAGGAAAAAGATGGTGTTATTATGGCTGGAATGTCGAAGTCATTGTTATTGAGATAGCACATGCATGATCATGTGATGAGGGTCCACGTGATCTACTCTCTTCTGTCTTAAGCTTTCCTTTTTTCTTCTTTTCCACAATTTTCACAAAAACATTATAATTAAACAAACAACCAAAACACTAAACCACAAATCACAATTTCACCATTCTTTTTTCGTGTATTACTCCAAAAACTGCAGTCCCACAATCAGTCACTTTAAACTAAATTAAATTTACAGAAAACTTGTTAATTGACAAAACAAAAATTACATAAATAGTTGATCAATTAGTTTTCCTTTTGGGAAGAGGTGGTCTGTCTTTGGCCAAAGATGACACATTGATCTTTTTGGCATTTTCTCTCGTTGAAGTTCAAGCATTTTTTTTGTGCCTCGGTTTTATTGGTTCCTCCTTACTTTCAAATGGTAGTTTGGAGTTGTTGTCTATGCTCGTTCTCTATTTATTTTACTTTTTTTCCGTGTATTCTTGACCGTTCTATCTTTAGTTTGGTCTTGTTTATGTTTCCATGTGTTTCCACTAGTTTTTCTTGGTGTTGGGCAGTTATTGATACCTATTTATTATTGTGGTTTAATCGTGGGTTTAATTTTGCTTTCGAGTTTCAATTTACTTCTGAGAAGCGGTTTTGTTTTAGTCTCCATTAGCTCATTTTGTTTTCCTGTTAGTCTCATTTCTTTGGTTGTTTGATTGTTATCTTTCATATATAGTTTCTCAGTCCATAAAAATCATAAATATATAGCAATTATGGCAGCTTATACTATACTAGTTGTTACACTCACATTGTTTACACCGAACACAAAATTCATGAAGGTCACCAACAAAGAACTATTTACACAGCTTTATAAACAACAATTCGCAATCTTCACTATCACATCATTTCAAACAGAATCATCTGAAAACGCAAACGAACAGTAAGAGGAACCGTGAGATATAATGAGTTTCTCATTAGACATCAACTCTTGTGGCTCTTTGCTTCCACTTTTGATCTTACCACTCTCCGATAATGCAACATCAATCTCCCTTATCTCTGTGAGCATTGCCACAACGTCTTTCATCAAAGGCCGTTCGTTTGCCTTGGTACTCACACATAAGAACGCGACCGCAAGAGTTTGAAGCATCTCATGCATTATTGTATCAGTTCGTCCATTAAGTCTAGGGTCTAAAAGCTTGGTCAGATCTTTATTCGCAGCTACGTGATCTCTCACCCACTTAACCAAGTGTGCTCCTCCAGGTAGATCTGGATCTAATGGATGTTTTCCGGTTAAAACCTCTAACAATACAACTCCATAACCATAAACATCGCTCTTTTCGGTTGTACGTTGCATTGAAGCAAGTTCTGCAATAAAACAACAAAACCAAACAAATTAGAATCTGATAATCAGTTTGAGTGTCGTAACTACGTTTTTGAGCTTACCCGGAGCCATGTAACCATAAGAACCAGCCAAAGGAGGTCGAGTGGTTGGTTTTGATGAATCGATTCGGGTATTTCCATAACCGGAAACGGTTCTAGCTAAACCGAAATCAGCTAAGTAAGGTTCAAAGTGTGGACCCAATAGAACATTCATAGCTTTAACGTCACCGTGTATAATTGCTGGGAGACAATCGTGATGGAGATAAGCAAGTGCATGGGCCACACCTAGAACGACGTCGTATCGAGCCTCCCAATCAACTCCTCCTCCTTTTCCGGCACCATGAAGCCGAGAGCTCAAGCTACCGTTAGGGAGATAATCATAGAACAGAAGTTTCACATTCTGATTTGTGCACCAACCAAGAAGACGAACAATGTTTCTATGACGAATTGATCCCAGAGTTTTGATCTCGGAGTTAAAAGAACCGTTCTCTTGCTTCGACCACATTTTCTTCACCGCGAGAGACTCGCCGGACGGAACCGTAATCCGGTATACTACACCAGAGCTTCCAGTTCCGATCACATTTGCCGATGTCAGATTCTTAACGATGTCGTCGATGGAAAAATCGAGTTTTTGATAAAGCGTCACTTCCCATGAATCTAGTTCTTCATCTACGAATTGTTTTCCGGCGACTCTTGTTTTGACTAGAGTGTAAACCGCCAGGAGCACGAGGACGGCGGTGACGGAGATGAGGACGGATATTGTTAATTTAACGGCGGAGCTGTTCCGTGTCGGGTCGGGTCGGGTTAAAGTTCCGTTAGATATGAAAAGCCCTTTGTTGGAGGCGAGATCAGAGAGTGGGAGTCTCCGGAAAAAGGGAGTGTTGGGTAATTCTCCGGTGAAATGATTGGAAGAGACGTTCAGAGAAACGAGATTCTGCAAATCCGTTAAGACGATTAAGTCTCCGGTGAGTTCGTTGTGAGAGATATCGAGCACTCCGAGGTTTTTCAAGCCAGAGAATCTCGAAGGGATTTCTCCGATAAATCCATTGCAGCTGAGATTAAGTGAGATTGCTAGAGACGAGATTTGACCCAATTCGTCAGGGATTTCACCGGAGAAAGTATTTTCGCCGAGATTGAGAAGCTGTAGACTTCGACAGGTGGAGATTTCTTTAGGGATTTCCCCGGAGAATCGATTCTTCGCGAGATTGAGCTTCGTAAGCTCGGTCAATAACCCAATTCCCGGAGGCAGAGGACCGGTCAAAGAATTGTCAGAGAAATCAATCAACTTTAAGCTCTTCGGAAGTGTACCGAGCAATGAACCAGAGAGACTGTTCGAGTGAAGATCGAGAAACTCGAGACTTTCGCAACCATTGATCGCCGGAGGTATTTCCCCGACGAGACGATTTTCACTTATATCAACAAAGTTGAGCTCTTTCAGGTTCCCGATTTCCGCCGGAATACTCCCGACAAATCTGTTCATATTGACTCTGAAACGGTAGAGATTCGTACAGTTTCCAATATCAGGCGGTATGAATCCGGACAAATCGTTGGAGAGAAGAAGAAGTTTCGTGAGGTTTCGTAATCCAAATATCTCTTTCGGAATGGAGCCAGAAAGATTGTTGTAAGAGAGATCAATAGCTTGAAGCTCTCGACACTGCGAGAGACTTTCAGGGATGTTTCCGGTTAACTTGTTCTGCCACGCGAAGAACATCGTTAAGCTGCTAAGATTACCCATCAATGAAGGAATTTCGCCGGTAATAAGGTTATTGTCAATCTCTAAATGCGTAAGCTTTGTGCAATTCGCTAGCTCTACAGGGATTGTCCCTGAGATCTGATTAACACTCAGCTGAAGCTCTTGTAGATTCTGAAGTTTCCCCAAGCTCTTTGGGATGTTTCCGGTGAGGAGATTTTCAGAAAAATCGATAAGCCAGAGTTCTGGACAGTTCTCTAGCTCAGTCGGGATTTTCCCAACGAGATTATTCTGCCATAGGAGTAGACTCTGCAACTTCTTTAGACCTCCAATGGTAGTAGGGATCGATCCGGAGATTGAATTCTGGTACAAGTAAAGGTTTTGAAGCTCCGTACAGTCTCCAATCTCATCTGGAATCGGACCAGACAACAGTGATGTATAAATTGCTATTGTTTGAACACGTTTCAGGTTTCCAACCGACGCCGGAAATCTACCGGAGAGACTAGTCTCAGCGAGACCAAGCGTAACTAGATTCTCGCAATTGCCTATCTCCCAAGGAAGCTCACCTTTTAGATTCTTATTCCCACCAGCACGAATGACTTGAAGATTCTTAAGCTCTCCGATACTCTTCGGGATCTCTCCGGATAGCTTATTGTCGAAAAGCATAAGCTCAACGAGACTTGCAAGATTCCCAATCTCCGTGGAAATTCGACCTTCAAGGTTGTTTGTGTTCAGAGCCAAAGTCTGAAGTTTCTTGAGCTTGAAGATTTCCACAGGGATTTCACCAGATAGAGAATTATCCGACAAATCGAGTACTTGAAGCTCAGTAAAGTCTCCGATCTCTTTAGGGATTCCTCCGGTGAGATTGAGTGAAGATAAAACAAGAGAAGTAAGAGACTTGAGGCTCCGGAGACTCGTCACCGGCAAAGAACCTTGAAAGTCCATACCTTTGAGTTCAATCTCCGAAACTTCTCCTTTACCATTACATTTTACACCGACCCAATTGCAAGAAGATGCGTCAGAGACTTTCCAGGAGGAAAGAGCGTTGCCGGAGATGTTGAATTGGGATTTCCATGTGAACAAAGCTTGACCTTGTTCATCGAGTGAGAAACAGGGGATAAAGAAGAAAGAGAGGAGGAATGGTAAGAAAGAGAGTCTAAAGGAAGTTGGTGGCATCGGAGAAGACGAAGATGAGGAAGAAAGAGAGAAGTGGGTTGGGATTGTAAAGAGAAGAAACCCATCGATTTTGGATTTAATTTGTTGATAGGAAATATATATAAACACAGAGGGAAGAGAGACAGAGAGAGAGAGAGAGAGAGGTAGCAAAAGGAAGATGTTGATCCCCAAAAAGGTACTTCTTCTACCTCTAAAACTCTAACCTCACTATTATTGTTATTTTATTTTCTCTTTTTTTGTCACGGAAAAGAATATCTATTGGGGCACAAAGTTTCATAAACAAAAATAAAGACTTTATTGACAACAATGTCACCTAAGATTTGAACGGTTGATTAAAACTTAATTTCCGTAAGATGTAATGATAAAAATAAGACTAATAAAAATCCAAAACACAAACTTTTTTTATTTTGTTTTTCCTCAAAAAAAATTGAAATTTGATAGAAAAATAAACTATTTTACAATTTATTTAATCGAATTGTATTTCAAAAATATTACCAGGTTTTTTGACAAACTATAGGTTTAAATTAGGTGTAGGTATTTTGATATTTGTTCGAGGTTGGATTGGATCTTTCACATTTTGGTTTCATTAACTTAATACCTATTCAAATTTTTTTTTACACAGTAGAATTCGAGAATAGATAAATTATGTTCGGTTCTGGTAATTGTTAAAAGACTGGTCCTTATCTGAATATATATAAAATTCTATGCAGATCAAGATCATGTTTGGTTCTCTTCTTCAGATTTGATAATTTTATGCATCCTGAGTTTGAACCACCTTGTTTATATCAAAATGTTCTTTAGACCTAAAACAAATTAGGAAGTCGAGGACATGTGTTTAATGGCGTCATGTTTGTTTCTAATGAGGTCATGACTTCTTTGTTAATCAAAAAAATTGTAGAATTGGATAAAGACAGTTCTTCATAACTACAAAAAAGAATCATCCAAGACATGGATACTTGGAAAGTGGAGTCGCACATGCAAGCTAGGAATTTTTGTGAAAGATTAAAGGATAATTAATTTACAACACTGTGTCCCTTAAGCTCATCTTGTCGGGTTTTTATTTAAATGTGGATCCACCAGTTCCACTAGATTAGTACTCTGATATATTGCAGATGAGATTATGATATTCATATAATTGTTTTCTTTTTTTAACAATTGCAATCTATTTTAAAATAAGACCTAGAAGTATGAAACTGACTTCAAAAAGAAATTAGATTTGGACAACGCAATAATACAAACAAAAAACACATAATGAAAATAATATACTCCAAGATTGAACAGTGCAATTAATCGACTATTTATTTGTTATTATACATACCAGCCGGCGAAATTGTCGACTACATTTTGCATTAATGTTGCAGTTTTGTTTGTGAGTAATACTTTTATCTTTGAGTAAAGCGAGTCACTAAGGTGGTAAAAAAATTGCTAGCTTGATACATTTTTATGGGCAATGGAATCTCTTAGAGCATCTCCAACAAGGAGATGTTCATCTTAAATTTCTTAAAATTAAAATAATGTAGTGTCCAATAGAAAGTTGACACGTGGCAAGAACTCATATCTTAGACCATGATTATTGGAGAGACCCAATTAGGTCTCTTAAAAAAAAAAAAAAAATTTGGTAAAAAACGGACCAATATGGCGAACCCGTCTCTTGCATCTCATATTTAAGAAACGGATTCGCCACGTGGCGAACCCGTATTGGTCCGTTTTTTACCAAAAAAAACTTTTTTTTCTTTTTTTAAGAGATCCAATTGGGTCTCTCCAATAATCATGCTCTTAAAACTCTTATTTAAGAATCCCTCTCTCTTAAGTTTTTAAAAAATAATATTATATTAATTATTTTATAATATTTTAAATTTAAAAACCCCTCATTGGAGGTGGTTTTATATTCATCCAGATTTTATAAATTAAGATGGCCACAAATTGCTAGAGATTTTGAAAATGATATAATCTTCAGAAAATTGATCAGTTTTCTCTCATTATCTAGAAGAATTTGACAATGTTAAAAAAATATGTACGTATACATAAATATGTATTCTGAATTATGTTGAAAATCATATGCAATTCCATCACAAAAATTTGTATATACATATAAATATGTATCAATTAATTGTTTTTCATTACTTATTCGAAATGGTTTAACAATACACTTGATAAAGAGAGAAAATGAGTGAAAACAAATAGAAAAAAAGAACAAAAAAGAAAGAGACAAGAAGGAAGTAAAGAGAACAAAAGGTGCAGAAGAGAAAAGACAAGAAGGCTCCAACTGTACTTTCTGCCAAATCACTGATACATTTCTTTCACAAATCTTATGATTATCCTTCCTCCTTTTTTGGTCCCTCCTCTTTTCACTATTCCTATAATTCTCTTCAATTATTATCATCAAATTTCAATTACTACTACCAGATTATTATCATTAGCCACATCAATATCAAACAGACCAACAACACTTTTGTTTATCAAAGAGTTGGGTACTCATTATTGGTACCAAAGAATATATATTACATAAGTAAGTTTGATGACTAGAGAGTAACAGTAAAGTAACTATTAATTATGAAAAGTTTGTGAGTACGGATCATTGATTAAGACAATTTAACAAGATCCGGATCTATTCGCCATCCTATTAGGTCATAGATCTCATCATATGATAGAGAAGTGGAGATATGTATATGTAATATAAGATGCAGTTTTTTGTGTCAACACTGATTTTATTAAGAAGGGGAAATATCAACCAACAATTACAACCACTAATTTAATCTCCAAAACTATGGGTGAGATAGTCAATTTTATAATTTAGAGGGCGAGAAATTACATGAAGAGGTAAAGAATAAAATAAATTCTTCAGACGTGAGAACTTCTCTAGATAAAAGGAGAAAGCAGGCCAATCATTTGGAGAAAACACCATCTTTTGAACATATGGATAATCTGAAATTGACTCGATTCGAAAATATTAAGAAAGAGGAGACACTACATGGGTCCTTGTATTTCTATTTTCATTTAGCGTAATTTTCTCCAAGCAAAAGTGAGCATTTTTTTATAAGTTAAAACAACTAACTGATAATTAATAAAAGGATAATAGATCTTATTTAGATTAAGATAAAGGTTAACCAAAATGAGGTAAACGGTAAGACAACTTTAAACAAAGCGTAAATGTGTCATTGTTTTCTGTCAAGAACTAAGTTGTTTGGTTAAATGAAAATGAATTATAGACTTATCAGAAAATCTTGGAACAGTCTTAGTCATTACTCATTAGTACGGTCTTACTACGATATTAGTTAGGCTTTGGTCTAGATAATCCTTGCTAAAAATTGATAATGGGTTAATTATTTGTACGATATAAGGTTTTGTCAGTATACTTTTCAATACATATATGTATATATATTTATTTTTATTTTACATATATATCTCAATTTAATATAAGTTTATATATAGTATAAAAATGGTCCCTCGTGCTGGTATGTAGCGGGAAGCAGTCCAAAAAATGTAGTGGCAATAGTGGAGAAGTGAAAGAAGTGACCCATTCCATCCAAAACTATCTCTATCTTTGTGTGTTGTGTATAAATTTGATCATCCTATGAACAGAAATTTAGTTGTGTAATGATTGCATACAAGATTGAATTTTGTTATCATATATTTCCTCTGCAATGATCAAATCAGTGTATAAGTTATTTTTTTTACTTTCCGCTTGAAATTTCTTCTTTATTTCTTTTCCTTTAACTATGAAAAATTAGTTAAGTACTTGAGGCTTTTAAAAGGCCTTTTTCTAATTTTCTTTAGATTAGACAAAGAGAAAGAAAGCCATACTAAAATGTGAACTATCAGTTTAACATTGCTTATTAGTGGAGAAGATGAGCTTTTGCTTTCAACTATGAATTCTTCTCAGCTCAAAAGCTTTAAGCTTAATGAAGTTGAAGGGTCGTTGATATTACAATATATTATAAGATAATAAGTTCTAAATAAATATCACAAAACAATACGTGTAAATGTAAAGGGTACATTAGAAGTCAAATGTTGTAACTTCATTGTTTCCGTATTTTCAGGAAATGGGTTTCCGCTCACTAAGCATTACTACAACATAAAAATAAAGTATTTATTAGTATTTGCTTAATTTTCAATTTCTAATGGAAGCTTCTTTAACATCTTCATCATGATATGTAGAACCAGCAAGACCTGTGCATCATTGGTGACGTCTTACTAGAGTCGCTCCTAAACACACTGCTTTTAACTGATATCAATGGTCCCAGTTTGAAGTGCTAAACAATCTTTTATTGGGCTTTACTGGGCCGACTACAATGTATGTCACAACTATTTGCTTTGCACTCGTATAGAGGACAGCAAAATACACCAGACTTACAAAGATCGTGATCACTTGATCTTAATCTCGATATTCTACATACGTCTTTGTTTCAATCTGTAAGAGTTTCAAACTGTCACATATCAGTACTTAGACAAAACATACTGGGAAACTAATAAGTCAAAATCATCCTGATTGGCAATAAGGAAACTCCCTTATCCATTTGCTTGGTTTTATGTACAAGTTGTATTATGTATTCTAATTTGTTTTAGTTTGGGAAGTCACCTGCAATTCAAACAGAAAGTAAATGATAATAATAACATCGCTCGGGTTTTTCATTCAACTTCTCCTTCAAGATCATTTGTCCTTTCTGAGTATTTTCATCAAATCTATGTTAAAGAGAATATGGAAAAAGCTCTTGACATCTTTCTTTATACACCAGAAAAGTATAGTTTTGTTCTTTTTCCCAGATTGGCCGTGAAAGCTCATCTCCCGAAAACTCTTAGCACAGATGAGGTAAGAGCAGAACTGAGGAACTTCATACCAGATGATCCACCAGGGAAGTAAGATATGCAGTAGTAAACCAGTGCAAGAACCTGCCCATTAGCACAAAGAAACAGATACCGGACATTGTGAAATTCAAACTTCGCAAGTGCATGTTCTCAAATCCTACGCAAGTATCTTTTCTACAGTCCATTTGGATAACGGGTGAAGAGGGGAGTACTACATCTGGACGTTCAGAGGACTCAATCTCAAGACCGATTAGGCAAAGAGGAGAGTTACTACACAATCTTAAAGTTCATTAAATTAAACTTGCTCCTAGGAAAATCTCAATTTGAAATACTTCAACTCTAGACTAAAAGGGAATATCAAGGGTTGGAAGATGAAATATAGTACCTGTAACACAGAGAAGAGCACAGAGAGAATGTAGCTGTGGAGAACCATTGATACATATATGGTACCAACCATAGTGGCAATGAAACCCAGGGTCAAAGGAAGCCTCTGGAGAAGGAGACATGAAATTAGAAAGAGAAAAAGGAAACACACTTGGTTTAATTGCATGACACACTATATAATAATGTAGCATACCTCCATCGATGTCATGTGTGCAAACTGATTTTGTGGGCCACGAAGTGCAAAGAATGATCCAATGATAAATCCACATCCAAGGGTGAAACAAATGGCAAATTTCTGTGGCATAAGCACCATGACTGGAAGAAACATTGTGAAGGCAATGAATATGAAAAATACACCACTTGCGAGAAGCAAACCAAAATACATTAGCGCTTTCCCTGAAGGCATACTGCTGGTTGCTGACTGCAAATTCCCCGGAATATCTCTAACTCCCTTTGAAACCCTGTTACCATCAAATTCAGGTACATTGTAAAATCAACAAAAGGAAAAAAAATTCATAAGTGAAACAAAGGAAGATTCCTGATAACAAGACACAGATCAGTAAAAAATCTGCATTGCAGATTGACAGATAACAATCTCAAAGCAATGAGAATGTTCAATGTAATATGGTCAACACACATTTCCAAAACTGCTTATTGAAGACTATAACACAATCCTTCAAGAGTATAGCACGTATATCAAAGGAGATATAAGTTTCACGATCTTTTGTTCTCAAAAGAACATTTATTCAGCAAATCAGCATGAAAATCTTACACAAGAGAGTTATTAGTCATGAAAACTGACAACTACAGCCAAATTGCTTTGGTGCCAGCGAGTGATGAACACACGACTATCACAACTAGATCCATGCCACTTGCATATAAATTACTCATCAGACCCATTTCACTAAACAATAAATCCATAACCCATTGGTATGCAAAACTCATAAATGCATCTCGCAAGATATCAACGTCTCCACAATCAGTAAAAGTAAAACTCAATTGCTCAGATTCACTAAGACCCGCCTCTGACTACCACCAAATTCCTCATCTCCATAGATTCAGTCACGTAATAAACAGCCTGAGTTGAGTGGTTGCATTCTAAAACCCCGAATTTGGTAGAGAAATCGATGACTTACACACTGAAGGTGCCCGAAACAGTGTCATTGGCAGATCTAACAGCGGATTCGATATCAAAACCAAAACTTCCGCCACTTTCCTCGAAATCTCTAGAGGCTGCATAAGAATTCCAATCAGCGAGCAGAGAAGAACCCGATTGCTTCTGCTCCGGCTGCTGATCTCCGCTGCTGCTTCCGCCCATTGAAAACCATCCTTGTGACATTTTTTCCAAAAAAATTAAGTTGATTTCGTACTTTTTAAGAGGAGCAAACAGTACAATACCAAAACGCCGGCGATCGGGGATTCTTCGTGGACGTTAAGGTTTGCCGCAGATAAAGAAATTTTGAGGAATGAAGAAGAGAACCGATTCACCAACGTTGATCTCTCTCAGCGGCGTCGTTTTGTAGCTTGGGTTCATTAGAGGTTGAATTTTTGTAGATTTAGAAATCCTTTGAAATCCATATTTAAATTGTATTATTTAAATATTAGTCTTGAAATTTATATTTTTTTTTTGTCAACTAGTCTACTGATTTTTAAATCCTCTCCTACTACTGCAGGTAGGGGGTTTGATCTCTGGTACCTTGAAGATTTGTAAAATGACTACACCACTCGGCCACATGTCCTCGACTCTTAAAATTTATATTTAAATTATGTGTTATTATTAAGAAAAATGATTCAATCAAAATTAACATGGTTTTGGTGGTATAAATAATAAGGTAAGAAAAACATGGCATGAATTTCATGGAAAAAATTATCTAAGGCTGGGTGAGATGGAGAGTTTAAGTTCCAAGATATAAATACATTCAACATCTATATTTTTATTAATAAAAGCAAAATTTTGAGATCTCTTAAGCATTTCAACTCATCTTTCTCAAACTCCTATATTCTTGCCACATCACTTCTATCTTCTTGCCACATCATGTTTTGTACTCATCTTTCTCAAACTCCTATCTTCTTGCCATATTAGCTTTTGTTTTAGAAATTTTTTATTTTTTAATAAAAAATCAAAAGACAATTATTATTTACTTAATCACATTACTTACTATAATATGGACATTCAAAGGTCTAACATCAAATTAAGTTATATTATGTTGTAATCTATACTAAACCAATATATTGATTAGAAGTATAATATATCGTATCATATGGCAAAAATTATGAGAGGAGTTATCTAAATTACCAAACAAAAAAGAATACAGTTCTTTTAAAAAATATGAAAAAATATTTTTTTACTTAATAAACTATCCATAATCTGAATACCAATTAAAAATGACCAAACTGATAAATAATATTTTACGTAGTAAAACCTAAACTTACATATTATTTAAGAATAATCAAACTAACTAACTTATCAAAATACTGCAATTTAGTGGTCAAGAAAAAGAAACTATTTTATTATAAATGACTCAACTTATTTATAATACTACTTAGGTTTGATGTTCTAGCAAAATAATTTTTTGAAAAGGATTGGTAGACGTAGTAGCGGTTACTAATTTCAAGTGCTGTTTTTTTCCAATTAGGTACTAATCATCTGTTTAATGACTAACAAAAAGCAGTCACTTCAACTAAAAATATAAATTAGAAAAAAATAAAAATAAACTATGTAAAATATAAAATAGAAAAAAATACAATATTTTCTATATCGATTAAAATTTATATGTGTAGACATCTATCTACATGTCAGGAAATAAATAGTTCAATCGAGGTATATTCAATGCCATTGCACCTCAAAAACACACCTACATCTTCCATACAAATAATAACCAAACTTTGTTACCCTTTTACCGAGGGAGATGATAACAATGAAATACCAAAAACTAAAACTCCTGAAAGTTTAAAACACATTATTGGCCAAACTGACAAATTCCATATCAAAGTGTCAATGTACAACTTCCTAGCTTCACGTCAAACTTTCACTGTCTCCCGTATTATTTCGAACGACGAGGCGTCCGGAATAAACAACCCCATATATGTTGACTGTGCAATTCTTTCCAAGGCTCGGAACACACATCCAAACGAAATATCCGATGAAGACGTGAAGAACGAGAAGTGCCCCCGTCTAGACAACTAAACCAACTTATTCACCTCACATTACAAGTTGTTTCTTTGATTTAATTTAAAATCATTCTCAATGTTACAAGTTTTTTCAATTTCATGTCCCTCCATACTATTCATAAGTTCCATCTAATTTTCCCTTTTTTGGTTTAACGTTGCACTACTACGAGATCACCTGTCAATAAAATTACTTCCACTCAATATTCATTACTATCAAAATGTTGTGTTTGTTAAATACGCATACGTTAATAAAGTCATCCAAAATTTATTGTAAATGGCTTCATTAATCAAATGTGTAGATAATGTGTTGATAAAGAGATTGCATGAAACAAAAGAATTTATTGTAAGGTAAGATGAACTATATTTATCTTCTTCTTTTTTACATATTTGAAAAAACCTAAAAATTGAATATGAACCGAGTCAGAGAAAAAAGTTAAATTGGTTTCTTTAAAATAAAAATTCTTTAGAATAAACGATTTTCATAATATATTATATAATCAATTAGCTTATATAGCATAGTTTAGTTATTATATATTTGGAAAAAATACTAAAATTTAACCGTTTATTATATATTTAGATTTTGTCATTCATAAATCAAAACCCTCTAATTACCTGAAATTGAATCTTCTTCTTCGTCCCATTCTTCATTTCTTTTTATTAATTAATTCCATTTCGATTTTGTTAAAAAAATCTTTGAAAACAAAGGTTTTGTTTTACATTTTAAATATATTTATGGACCAAAGACTATATAATATGTAACTTAATCTTCATTATTCGAATTCGAAAGACCTTTGAATGTCCATATTACACGTTGGTTGATTTACAGTGATGAAGTTGTTTAATCTTCTATTGAAAATATACATATTAACCACTTTTGAATGTCCATAGTTACTTTTTATTTTTATTTTTATACCATCCAAAATAGTTGGGTTGAATATCTTATATACATGTCATTTTTCCGTTTAATCAATCCAACTAATAATTCTGATATCTAGAATTTGTTTCCTTTATCTTAATTTAGACAAACTATAAAATGATTTGAAGTTATTGTATCTTATCAATCTAATTATTCGAAAAGAATAACATCTTATGCAATTTGGATATTTCAATGACATAATTTTATAAATAAATACTACTTCATAAAAGATATATTTTTAAATTGTTCTTCAGATAATATTATAAGTATGGTCTTCAAATAATTTCACACATGTACTTTTGATCTTTAAATAATAAATAAAACCAGACCAGAATCTTGATTGAAGTATGCTTCCTAACTATAACTCATAACTGAAAAATTGCACTATTTGCCTTCAAACATTCAAAGGACAAGATGTTATTAATAATCTAGCCTGCAACCACATCTACCACCATGATTGCATAATAAGTTGGGTTAACGCAAATAAAAATTGTCCAATATGTAGGGCAACATATTTTTAATTTTTCCATTCCAAATAATAATAAAATTATTCATTTCTGCACATATCTTTCATTTCAGAAATACAACGCAAATCATAAAATTTGACAAGTTACCCAACAAATAAACTACACATAAATGTTTATAAACCAAAAACCAGGCGTAACTCGGTCAATCCCCTAGTAGCTATAATAGCAAAGATCAATTGGCAAATACTTACTAAGCTGGAATCAATCCTAGTCAAGATTATGTTAGCAAAATACTATAAATCAGAAGATCTTTTAATGTCGCAAAGCCACAGTCGTGTTCTCATGCATGGAGAGAAATCTTTCTAAGAAGAGATTTAATCACATTTAGGATTGGCTGTTGGTGATAGAAAATCAATCAATGTTTGGGGAGAAAATTGGTTGTTTGTAACAAATTAACAAGCACCATTGGGATCAGCCACTGCAAACAC